>VXBU01012822.1:0-11167 GCA_013400315.1 Bombycilla garrulus
TTTTTATAGGGAAGGTGAGGATTCGAAAAAGAACCAATAGCTTATGTCTGAGGTAACATGACCAATAGGTTACAAGGAGATAATACGGGGTCCCGGGGCAGGAAGGGGGTCCACAGCCTAGGCACTATGACTAAGCAGTTTTGTTTTACCTAGGGAACAGACCTCCAGGGTGGAAGCTTTACGGAGGACTGGCCTCCCTCTACAAGTACTCACATAGTGGATGAATAGGCAGTCTTAAATTAATACAATCCCATCAAGATATTTGTGAAGGTGTTCAGGTAGAACAGAAAACTCAGATTCACACACAGAATGAGTACCCCATGATTATGTTGCAAAGAATAATGTACAATGAGCAAATGGAAGCTAGTATTTCTGTGCTGTTTTGAAAATAACAGAACCAGACTCTCAAATGTTTTTCTAGGGTTTCCACTAGAGCACAAGGTGAATAATTCACTAGAACTGTTCATACACAATGGCAAATATTTGCAGAACCAGGCTGTTAGTTCAGGTAAATAGAGCTATTTATACTTATGTGTCAAATGTTGTGATTGTTTGACTGTACATGATACACATTGGCAAAGAGTCCAGAGGGAAATAACAATGACTGTGAGAGAAGGTTTGAATATACCCAATGTCTTACCCCAACTGTTAATTGTAAAAAAACATATAGTAACATAACTCAGCATCTAAAGGAAGATTTGCCCATGTAAACTCTGCAGAGAAATAAACTTAGAAGTTCAAAAATTGGTATACATCATGTCAATTCCCACAGCTGTACTAACTCTAATGGAAAGTACTAGCTGTTAAGTGTTCTGGAGATTGACTTTTCCTCATTAAAAAATCAGATGACCATTATTTAAAGTACTCTTTCACAGAAGATTAGGAAAATTTAGATTGGAAAGGACCCTTGGGAGTCACCCAGTACCATACCCCTCTCAGAGCAGACCTAATTGCAAACTCCAACCAGGTTGCAGACGAGTTTGCCCCATTGACTTCTGAAAATCGGCAGGGATAGAGCTTCCCCGGTCTTTCTGGATGGTCTATTCTAGCACTCACCTACTCTCACCATGAAAATTTCTTCCTCTTGTCTAGTCAAAGCAATTGTGACCTTTGTATCATGTCCTTTTGCTGAGCCCTTTTAAGAATGGTTTGTTTCTGTCTTTTCCATGGCTTTCCCCACAGGCAGTGAAAGACTGCAGTGTGGTTCCCTTTGCCTTTTCATCTGTAAGATAAACAAACCAAGTTCTCCTAGCTTCTCTTCATATTTTATTAGCAGACAAAAACTTGACAACATTATGGTTGTGAGGTATGTAAGTAAAAGTTTTATCACAGAAAAGACACAAAAACAAAAAAAGGAGACTAATGAGAATATTGCAATCAGGCATTTATATGAACTTTAAATGTAAAAATAGAATTGTTATAAAACAGATTTCTATCACTTAGAATTTTTGTATAAACAAAGCAATCTTTTAAATATAAAGGAAACTTAAAAATATACAAAAACATGACCCCGCTCTAAATTTACTCACTATGTTTGCAATAATTTAATGCTCACTGAGACTATGCAACAGGGAATGTGAAAGGATCTAGCTGATGAAATATCCATTTCTCCTTGTTTCAAATATAAAATTAATTTGGATTTGAGAGCGTATTTGAAACAGAACAGCTACTTTATTTACTGTGATTCTCCTTCCCTGTAAAAATTTACAGGCATTCATTTCAGTTCTCTTTTTAATGAGATAGATAAAGAAACTAAATAGAAATGGGAATAAATATCCAAATCAAAGCTAATGTTTTCATCAGAACAAGTTCTGTAACAAGAATTCAGTCTAAAAATTATCCTCTTTTTCCTTAGTAACAGAAAGAAAAAGTATGAGGCCAAATTCTTTCACAGACTAGCAAATTTTCCATTAATCAGTCAACTTTGAAGACTTTATTTTTGATGTCACGATCAATGAGAAGGTAGATGGGCTTGCACAAGTTTTGCCTTCTTGGCCTTTTGTAACAAAGACTGTATCCTGAAAGAAAACAAAATTGTCCTAAGCCAAAAAAAAAAAAATTGTGACTATTTTACCAGCTGCTGACAGACACCTATTTTCATAACGCAATGGTTCCCTGTAATTCAGGGTTGGTTTGTCTTTACAAACATAAACCACGGGCCAACTCTCATTGCTTTGAGCCAGAAGGTAGTGCTGAAATGGTGTGTGAATGGTTGAATTTTACCCAAACTCAAAGCATTTTGCTTCACACCAAATGCACTTTAAGTGAACTGTTCCTTGTAGATAAATATAAGAAGAAATCCTAAAATATTGCTAATAGTTGCATTCTTACTACTCTGTAAGTTGTGGAAATCCCTACGAATACCAGCTGAATATCAGCACAGCGGATAGAAAACTAATAAATATTTACAGCCTCACAAATTACAATCTAGTGCTTCCATGCGATACTGTCCACAAATCATAATACAGAAAAAGCATAAAGCTTTGCTCTCTTGGCCATTTATTTGTTTCCTTTTTTCTATAAAGTTCCACTTACTTGATGAAGAAAACTTCATAAGACACGTGCATGAATCATGAAACAACAATCTTTATGAGGCTTTCAAGTTGGATTTTTTTCCAGTGAGAAATTTAATTTAAAGTGTTAGCTAATACCTAACAAAATTGAACTCAGAGTCAGTATAGTCACATGCCTTAAACAAATACGTTTTGAAAATCCACAAACATCAAGCACCAGGTTTCCAGGAAACCAAAGGGAAGAAGAGGATTTAATAAAATGGGCAAAAATTAATCCACCTTTTCTAACTGTGGAACTTGCCCTAATACTTGTGGCACTAGCTGTAATTACCAGCTATAATTACTGTGGAAGAGAAAACATATGCCAGGGAAGGGGAAAACCCTTCAACCCTTCAGAAATTATCCTCTCCCTTTCCTCCGGTGTCCTAAGACCTCAAATTTACGTCCTGGCCCTGGCGGATACCAGGGAAATACCCCTCCTGCCTTTCAGTTCAGACCAGCTGAGCCTTCTGTGTGCTCCCAGAGCAGTGTCACCCATTCATCCTGCAGAGCTGCCTTATGACAGACAGATCTTAGTTTCTCCCATGTTTGTTTTTGCTCTGGCTCTCTTCAGCAACAAACATGCAAAGGCCCATATTTATAATGTTTTTTAGGGGAAGATAGATAGAAAATAAGGAAGTTTTCAAAATTCTTCAAAACCCAAACTCTCTTAAATAAATATGCTTTACAACTGTGTCCTTAAACTTCTTTCTGTTAAGTACATAGTAGAGACTGGCTGTTCCTATTACCCGCTTACATGTGTTAGGTTCCCTTGTTCCATGGGCTCTTTCTCCGACTGCTCAATTCTTCCGTCCTTCATCCACATCTATTATCCCAAGCAATTTTCTGCAGTTCTCTCTGCCTTATGGACCATGTTATTTCACTGTCTCCTATTTCCACAATTATTCCCCTTTTCCTGTACAAAATTCCCTCTGAGTAGCTTTTTTGTTCACAATTCTCACTTTCAGTTTTCTCCTTTTCTTGCTGTGTCCAGATCTAATTCCTTCCCCCTACACCTCCAACAAAAATAGTTAAGTGGGAAAATTTCCTTGTAATGTTTTCCCTGTTCATGTACTTATTTCTTACTTAGGCACCTGCTACCTAGACAAAATATCAAGCTAGAGGGGCTTCACATCTGATTCAGTGTGGCCATTACTAAGTACGGTTTTTATGAAAGGTGACAGCACCGTCCTAGCTTTGCCTTTCTCTCTTGAGCTCAGCTACTGTAGATGTTATAAACACACAGAACTTCCTGAGTGGACCTTCAAAGGCAAGGTCCTAAAGCAGGAGCCATGCAAGGTAGAAATCAAGAAGAGCAAAGAAGCAAATACTTATTCTATTTCTTGAGGGTCATTGAACACAAAGTGCTTCCTCAAAGGAAGAAGGTAAGATTATTACCTAGGTGGCTATCAGGTAAAAAATACTGGAGTGAAGCAGTACTTCAGTTTAGAAGTCAAGATTTGTCCTCTTATGGACCTGAATCCGTCACATCGGCAGGACCATAAGTCCTGAAGGAAGAGAAGGACCCAGCTGGCATGAAAACATGGGCCACATATGTTAGATCTTCTGAAAGAGCTAAGGATTTAGCTCCTGGCTTTGAAATAAAGAGTCCTGATACTGCTGGGACTGTGAAGAACCTTCACCAAAAAAATTTGTAAGCTTCCACTGGGCCATTTCAGAACAAAGACAGGATAAAATGCTGGGATTTATGCAAAATCTTTTCTCCAAATAATCAATGTTTGAAAGATCCAAATATTTCCCTAATTCCCCCCAGACATCCCCATTCTGGGTGAGTAATGAGAAATTAATCATCCTGTCAAAATAAATGCTGTGGGACCTTTTAGTCACGCTCCCCCCTCTCTTCATAATAGATTTTTGTCAGTCATTCAACTAGATGTCCCAAAAGACAGCGCTGCATCTCAGCTCCTGCCTTTTATATGGTCTTTTTTTTTTTTTTTTCTGTCTGGGACTAATTCTGACATTTCTTGATATGTCAGGAGTTGATCACACATCACAGGAGCCCAACCCATCACACTCTCCTTGCCTCCACTGACTGTCACAGCACCAGCTCTTCATTAAGTCAGTGTTGATTCCAGCCTTCCTGCAGCTGATACCCAGGATCTTCCTGACACGAGCAGACACAGCTGGTGTATCTATAGGGTTTTAACTGCTTAGATGGATAAATACAAGGCTAGCAGAATATAATAAGGTTAGGGAATTACCAAACAAGAGTTCTCACATTCATATGAGTTCATTTACACCACACATATTCCTGCTGAAGTTGATAGAACAGTATAATTTGAAATGTGAGCAAGAAAAAGGAAGAAGTAACTTGGGTTTCCTGTTCCTCTGAGTCATGAAAGCTAAAAGAACCTGGAGTTTTTCTGTAGATAAAAATAGAGTTATGGGTTTTATCTCCAGAGAACACATCAATTTTATATTTTTGATGTCTCAGATTTTAATTCCTTTTTCAAGAGCCAGAAGCTCAACAGAAGTTTTGTTTTTATCTTTGTATTACTGGGTCTTCATTGCTCAATAGCATGCATGCAGTTTCCATTAATGTACAAACACTTTCATTAGAGTGAACCATCATCTATCTTTAATTATCAGTTTATATTTGAAGTGAATCTGGGAAGGCTGCTGAGGGGTAGAGATGTTGGCTACAGAAAGAAAGGCAGATCTGAGAGTTAACCTCTGCACCTCTGTTGGGAGAGGACAAGAGAAAAATGAGTTATAAAGCAAATAACTTTTGAATTTAAAAAGTACCATATGTGTAAATCACTGATGCTTCTTAACCCTGGAAGTGTTGGAAGGGTGACAGAGAATGTTTTCTTCCCTTCCAGGCATCTGTAGGCTTTCACATCTCACCCACTTCAGCTGAGTATGCAATATAAGAGTATTGTAGAAGTGGAAAGGGGCTATACATGTGAGATGATCCAAGCTGTGACACCGACTCTGATCTAGACACGGGTCAAAACTAGCCCAGAAATAGACTCATTAACAATGCCTTAACATTTGTCAGCATCCCGATTCTTGTTGTCATTTCAGGTTGTGACATTCAGAAGACACAGTTTTAAGTCTATAGCTCTAGTTTTTAAGTACCTGAGTGTTGGGGCTTAGGTGTCCTTCCTTTTGATCCTTCCTAAAGAATTTCCCCATTAGTTGTGGGGAAACTCGATTGCTGGTACTTACTGGGTGCTTGGGAAAGCAAAGAGTTTGGCTGGGCCCAGGGGAAAGGGGGACAGGTAGAGAGAGACTGCAGGCAGCTGCAAAATCATCATCTAGCTCCTCAGCTGGAGAGGAGGACACTCAGAACTGTTGTTATTTGGAAAAAGAAGTTTGCCTTAACCCAGATGGAGCTTCTTCTTCTGCTGCTGCTTCTCCTTCTTTTGTGGGCCCCTCAATACCTCATGCCCTGCTGGGATGTCCTGCAGCGCAGCCACTGCCGTGGAGCTGCTGACACATCTCTGCCATCCACTGCCCCAAGATTCCTGCTCACTCCTGCCCTTCCAGCTCAGTGTTCCTCAGAGTTCTGCCGGGGCACCTGGCATCGGCTGCCCACAGGGGATTTGTGAAACAAAGCCTCCCCTCCACGCTTTCCCATCTCTGCCATGGGGTGCCTGATTCTGTTTGTTATTAATGCTATAGTTGTTATTGCTCTGTTTACCTTGTTATACATACTAGTAAAGAGCTGTTATTCCTACCCCCATATCTTCACCTGAGAGCCTTTTAATTTAAAAATTATAATAATTTGGAGGGAGGGGTTTTCCAAGGGAGGCTCCCGCCCTCCCTAGGACATACTTGTCTTTTAACCCAAGACACCAAGAAGGGCTTGGTGGACCAGGGACATTTCTGTGCTCCCAGATTCTGTGCAGGTAAATTCTCCAGCCGTGTCACAACCTCTTACTAGAATAGAATTGGGGGGTCCAGTTAATTATCTTTGCAGTAACTCTTATGGTAAGAACAGCAGTCACACAGCCTAGAAGACAGTTATTGCTGATGTCAAGCAAAACCTCAGTTCAGATGTTTGAGAGAGCAGGAGTCCAAAGTATGTCATGAAGAGCACCCACTTTTCCATCTAACAAGCCTCTGCAATCCTGCTAATGATTTGAGACAGGTCAAAGCATGTTCTCAAAGTTCAAGACTCTGATTTGGAATTAAGAGTCAAGGTTTGATCTAAAGCTAGCATGGCGAATGGTGAATTAGCTTATTTTGGATGAATCAAATATTAGGGCAATTCCTCTTTCATTCAAGCTCAGCTGAAGACCAGGTAGAAGATTAATGCGCCTTTGTCTCTGACCAGTCATAGCCTTAAAAAACTATAATTGGTTGATGCTGGTCAGCTGAAGTGTCAGAAGTATTCTGAGGAAATGTACTGGTAATTAATAAATTTTCCTTTTTCCAGAAAATATAAAAAGCCAGCTCTTTCTAGTGATGCCAGTCAATAGATTTATGAGGTAATCTGTGTCTACCCTTCTATTAGAAGGCATGTAAGATACAGTTGTGGGCATTCCTTGCCTTTTTACAATAAAAAGTCACCTGCCTTACAGCCACAAAAATCAAATCAAAGGAAGCTTCATCAGCTCCAGCCCAGCCAAAATGCCCTACCTTCAGTGAAGGGTGCATGGGTTTTGTGTTATAAGCTTTTAACAAAATCCCATTTCACACAAATGAAATGCTCTCAGAAAAAGATAGTCCTCTATGGATGTTTTCAATTAGAGCTTTTAAACTCTAAAGTCCATATTTCACAGATATTTTCTCCCCTAGTCACTGTTATGCTGAACTACCCACCACCTGTCTGCGCAAATTGTAGGAGGGGTCATTGGAAGTGGCACGTTTTTGCAGTAAGAGCAAGAGAGATGCTAAAGGCTTTTGTGAATTAGGTAAGGAATATGAAATGGGAGATCCTATCAATGAGATCAAAGAAAACTGTAGAAGTGGGACATGTATGTCTTTGTGTTCTGCCTTGTAATTCAGCTTTAACCCTCACAAATGTAAATTTTAATACATAATTTGATAAAAACACTCAGGTAATATTTTGAGGGAAATTTGTACAAAGCATGTAGATAAACCTTTGCTATGCTAGAAGACTTCACTGAACTTCCAGATTAAACTAAATCTGACCACTTGCTCACTTTTAAGTGAGGTGTATAGCAATGAACAGTGTTTAAAGATGCCAGACCAGTGATGCTGGGGACTTTCAGAGCTTCAAAAAGTAAAGGTAAAACACCGTATTATCTTTATTTTGCCCCTGCCTGAAGTACAAATAGAAAAATGTGTCTTCTTACACTGCAAACTGAAAATATTCAATGCTGCTCTTTTAATATATTCTAATCTGGCCTGTATTCCAACAGTCTGCACAGGTCCCCTGAGACATAACACCCCAAAAACATTGCTGCAGTTGTCAATCAAAGATATGATCTCTAAAGTGCTAATTCTGAACAGCTGTTTAAAGACATGTTACTCCATGAAGCACAACTGCTTGTCACACATGGTGGTTTATATTCTAAAATAAAAATAAAGAAAGACATTTTGTTTTGTTTACTTACCTTCCCCCCCCTCAAGGGGTGGCAGACGCCTCATATTCATGGCATTGCACATCCATTGGAAATCATCATGCAGAGATGGCAGCAGTGTGTACAGTCCCTCCCTATTTGCATTCAATGTAATCATATTAAAAGTTTGCCGTAGCAAGATCTCATTACAGCAAAGACAAACAAAAAAGGAGTATATTGACCAGGAATATATACTATTTTTTGTCAGTGCACAGCTCAACTTAATTTTGGAGATTTTAATTTCATGAGGAAGAATGTTTGAGCTTCCTTATTTCATCAGATTTTTACTGCTAGAGTAAACAAGAAAGAGAAGGGTCTTGCAGCAATCATTCTTGACAGCCGTACACTATAAAAATGATAATAATAATTAGAAACTGCTAATGCCAATATCATTTTTATACTTTACAACAGGAACACCACAAATACATTTGACTCTGTTAATAGCTATGCTAGTGAACCAAGGCAAGTGACTGAAGTGCAGCATTCTGCAGATCACTAAAGTGAGTTAAGCATTGCAAATCAAATTCTGTTTTGCTTTTGTTATTTTCTCTATCAAAAATATATTTTAAAGTTTTTAAAGGGGCAACCCAGCAGTTTAATTAATTTTATTTTCCTTTTTTTTTTTGCAGAACTAGCTCTTGCAGACTGTGCTGCCTAACCAATGCCATCAGCAGATTATCTCAAGTACATCTTGAGCAGTTCTGCATATTTCAGCACAAGTTTTCTTTGAAAAGATGACTTACATAGATCCATCCGCAAGAAGTAACTCATTTGGTAATTTTTGTGGGAGATCAGAAAGGTAGAAAACTCTCAGAAGCTATGTGAAAGCAGATCTCAGAATAGAAGAATGCAAGGACAGAAAACAATAAGAATGTGTTTTTGAGCTGTGTAGAGATAGGCCTTAGAAAATATGGTGAGCAAGATAATAGAAAAATGTAAGTTCAATAATGAAGCTTTATCCATTGTTTTTAAGCTAAAAAGCAAGCATTGTTAGAAGCAGAAAGTATGTGTAGCTCTAATGATTAGCTTGAAAAAACGCATGTAAGCTTTTAACATTATTCTATTGGCTAGAAAGTTTTTAAAAAGGCCATGTAACCAAGAGAATTTTGGCTGCTGTTGTTATGGCATGAGCTCTCACCATCTTTTGTTTCTCACCTTGTAATGAGGCTGATGATGAAGTAAAAGCTCAAGGAGTGCCTGCCACCTATTATTGATAAATAGAGATCCAGCAAGTTTTAGTTCAAAAGACACTTAAATGTCTTGCAAAATACAGACTCTGAACCTGAAGTAATTTCCCTTTTGAATGCTGATAGATTATTGTTATTGAGGAGAGAAGGAAGGAGGGGTAAAGCATGCCTGGAAATCATTGCTCGTTACTAGCCTGTACTGCTTTAAGAATTGTTCACTCACTTCAGCAAATATTTTTCTCCAGATATTCCAGATATCGTACAGATATTTCAGATCGTTTTTGGCTCTGTTTAGCCATCTCCATTTTTTCAATGTAACACTCAGACCACCACAGAGACCACAAATAATTATTCATAGTTTTGAGCAGTTGAAGAGTAATTACTTGAGATTTAATTGCTTCAGTAAAGTGTCTACTATTCTTTGCCTCTGTAGCAACCATTGTGTTTTCAATCCAGAATATTCAGAGATCATGAACTCAGACTGGTATTTGATGTCATTCATATGATTTTTCATGACAGCTGTTTTTTTGCAGGGGCAGCTTAGAATGTGGAGGAGTTCCTTTTCTTTCCTTTTTTTTTTAAAGAAAGAAAGGTAAGATTTTCACAAAATCATTTGCTATGTTGATTTGGAGTTTTAGTAAACTTTGCACTGCCAGTAGTGCAGGTGACATCTCAGCAAAGTAGGGTAGAGAGGCAGAATCACCTCCCTCAACCTCTTGAAGCAGCCCAGGATACAGTTAGCATTCTATAATTGTAGTCACTGCAAACAGTAAGATATGACTGTATTAGCCATTGCTTCTGACTCCGTTGCTTCCCATTTGAATACCAGAATAAATACCCAGAGATCCCAAATAACCGCAGGAGTGAAACCCTGATGGATCCTGCCCATGGTCGTGGCAGGCTGTGCTAGGCCAAGGCTGCTGCGGGGCTTCACCCCACCTCTGCCTCGACCCCATGGGTGCTCAGCACAGACAAGGGGCGCTGTTTGTGTACCTGTTTCTGGGAAAGGATAGAAATAAGCACTGCTGCTTCCCTGCCTTCTCTCCACCACAAGCAGCCTGACAGTCATCTGAGCAGCAGGGACTTGTCATGCCTGCCTTCATCAATAACGAAATTTAAATCTTGATTGCCATTAAAGAAGCTTTTCTTTTGCATTTTTGCTAGGCTGTAACAAACATTTCAACTGTTCATTTGTGTAAATGTTGCAAGATAGGGTGTAACCTGTAGACTAACTAATTAAATGCTCTTTGATTTTGAGTGAAGTGTTTGGTACAGTCTAGGCAACAGAGTCTAATTAGTGCTGGATGTTTAATGGAACTAAAGACCCATGAAAAGCAAAAGGTGCTGAAATAAAAAGTCAGTGAGAGAAATGTGAAGATAAATGAGAGTGAAATAAGGAAAACAAAATAATCATTTGCTAAGCTAGAAATATCATTCCCTCAGAAAAAAACCCTACTATATTAATTATGAAAATTTGAAAAAATCCAATCAACTTCAATGTCCAGCTGTTTAGAATAATATAATGGCAAGCAATCCAAAACACATTATGTCAGCAAGCAACAAATTAAGGCATTTTGCGCTATCTCACTGCATTTCATTTCTTCCAGGCAACAAATTCACCCCAGTATTTTTACAATAGAATAAAAACTCTGTGTGTATTGCTTTGTGAGCTATGATTCACAGTCTCTCAGCAGGAAATTGAATGTTTGCCTTAACAGCACCTTCCTCTGCCTGTAAATGTAGCCAATTTGTGGTTTTCCTCAGCTGAGAAAAATGTGGATGCAACTTTCGATTAGTGTGTGGTTAAGTCCATAAAAAAAAAAACCAAACAAAAAGCACACAAAAAAAAACCCCAAAAAAAAAAAAAAAACCA
>VXBU01012822.1:11189-54618 GCA_013400315.1 Bombycilla garrulus
AAACAAAAAAAAAAAAAACCAAAAAAAAAACCACACAAAAAAACCCCAAAAAAAAAAACAAACCCCCCCCCCCCAAAAAATAAAAAAACTCACATCAATAGCAATAAACTTTTATTCAATGCATGTGTTCTCTCTAAGAAGGGATTAAGCTGAAGGGTTTAGGAATAACAAAGCTAGATTGCCCCCCCAGCTCTGCACTGTCATCTGCTGAAGAGCTGGGAGCAAACTGTACCCAATCAATGCCAAAAGCTGTGGCTCACTTAGTTCTTCAGCACCTCACATTCCCAGGAAATACCTTGTTTTGCAAAGGAGAATTAGTTTTATGTTTGGTGGCACACTTGGTTTTCTCTTTTTTTTTTAGGGCTTTTCTGTGTATTTTCAGTTTATTTATTCTGAAGGAAAGCAAGTGAACAAAGGAGTCAGGAAGCCATTAATACGCTGTACATATACTACTAACACTAGTTCCTGAATGGGATGATTTAGAAAAAACCCAAAAACCCTCAAAACCCAAAAACCCTCAAAACAGCTGACACCAGACAAACTAAAAGAAAATTAACACCCACAGCAATTGCAGTAGAAAACCAGATCCCTTAATCCTGCAGCAGCACATCAGTAGATTTATAATCCAGGCCTTGCTTTCTAAGGAATAACATTTGTCTAGTGATGCACAGCATCTCTGCCTGGGGGATGCAGTAGGGCAAGGATCCCTCAAAGGGCAAAGCTTCCTGAGGAGGGACGTGTGCCTTGTGCTCTGTGGAGACTGCTGGGGAGCCAAGATGTGCTATGGGCCAGTGCAATGCAGAAGTGGCACCTGGTCCCTGTCAGATGTGAAGAACAGGAGCTTGAGCACCTCAGACTTTGTTTAGCTGTTGTGGGGCAGGAATAAAAATGGCTTAGTGGTTCTGGAAGCCCCTCCTGTCTCTGAGCTCTGTGGCTTTTCTCCTCACACCTCACTGCCCATACAGAGTGTCAGACAATGTTTGCCTTCTACATAAAGCTATCTCTTCAAAACATAGAAACCAGGAGAGTATATTCTCGAGCTGGGTTCCTGTGCAGCACTGGGACATGCTTCCTGAGAGAGGCCCCAGTAACTCACATAGCCAGGATAAACTTTTATAAACTTGGTAGAGGTTTGCAAACTCTTGGTGGGTACCACAGTGCAGCCTTGGAGCTCAGGAGCTGCTTTCCTTCTGGTCAAAAATAAACAATATTAAATAAATTTAAAAAAAGAATTGTTCCAGAAATACATCAATGTACTTCATCTTCATATTGGAGTTCATCCCACGGGACCAGAATCAACCTAGTTCAAAATAGCCTTCCTGATTTGGGTATAGCCTGATAAACCAGATATTTAACATTGTTTCTCACTACCAATATCTTTCTATTACTATTTTCCAATGTGCAGCTGCAGCCACATTGCTCAGACGATGGGTTAAATGCTTTCACCTTCTCTACTTGTCATTCCTGAAGCTACTGCTACTGCTGAGAAAAGGAAAGAACTGACTCAGCAGTCACAGCAGCAGGGTTTCATATAGATCAGCACAGCACACAAGGTGGCACCATATGTTCCTGCCCTTCAGCATCTAACAAATATCAATTAATTCCAGCAGGCATCAACACAGAAGCAAATACTAATTAGAGATTTGGAGAAAGTGGTGGTATTAGCAGTCTAAATATTGGGAGAAATTCATGCTATGCTTAGAGGCATTTGAAGGAGGACAAACTGAAGGTCACTTGCATATTTGCATTTAAAAAGCTTTGATAGCAATCTGCCACCCCCCCACTCCCCACAACATGCTAAACTAGAGTTACTTGGGCAGAGGAGATTCGGAAAACAGGCTTAGAAGTTCGTATTAGGTACAATGAAGAACAGACTCTTGTGTGAGTGGCTAAGAGGAAGAAAATACTGAGCTGAAAGAAAGATACCTTCACTCTGGAGTTTTGAGAATGTCACATGTTGTAAGTGCATGTTATAGTATTGGCTTTTCGCAAATATTGAGATAAATGCTATAAGTATAATGTTAAAATAGCTTTTCTGGATGGATATAGTTTTTTCCTTTTCTCTCTTCTCTCTGCTAATAGCAAAAGTTAAATGTAAGTTTTTTAGAGATGGTATGCTTAAACTACCTGGCTAGTTGAGATAACATCCCGTGGATGTGCGATGGGAACCCTGCAGCTGACACGACAATCATCAACACTCACTGCCTGCACAAGACTGAGACCACCACCCAAATTAAAAGGTGATAAGGACAGTATTAAAACCACAAGCCAAGAAACACGCATGCTCTAAAAAGGCTGACCCAAGGAATGGCCATGCAAAACAGTTCCCAGAAAAAGTTGACTATGCATGAAGGACTATGAATATGCAACAGGTGGATGTGTTGGAAAATGTATTTAAAGGGACTTTCCTGAAGCAGCCTTGTGCTCTTGGCAGCATGCCAAGCACCTGGCCGTTTAACCTTTTTCTTTATGTTTGTCTCCTATTGTCTTTTTATTAAACCTTTTAAATTTTACCAGGACAGTGAACCCTGTTTTTCACATCACAGAGCACCTCAGTGCTGCTTATCCATAACTAAGTAACAGAATAAGAAGCCATCATTTCTTAAAAAGTACAAATTTATGTAATTTCAATTATTTTTGGGGATCTATGTCTAGTTATATACAATACATTCTACTCAAATTTACTGCAGTCTTTATTAGGCATATATTCTCTATGACTGGGAAGCTTACATGGCGACAAGAAAGGGGACTTAAGAGCTCTTATTCCATGGATGGTGACAAAGCAGAGATACATCTTATTTTCTTTCTTTTTTATGGGATATTTGTTATGTCTACTAATAAAACCTGCTGTTTTCTTTAAAGTCTTTTAAGTACTGTGACTCGGTGACAGGGGTCTACTGCCAAAAAGGGAGTGGAAGTTGCAGGTAAGGGCTCTGTTTCAGTGAGCCCTAGCAGTGGATTGAAACACTGCAAGATCCAAGTTCAGCCTTAAGAGTTTGTGCACCCAAGCTCTTTCAAAGATTCCAGTCCAGAGGATTAGAATATCAGCAGCAGTGACATAATCTTCAGTCTATGCAGATAAAAAACCCCCAAACAAACAAACAAACAAACAAACCACCCCCCCAAAAAACCCAAAAAAAACCCCCACCAAAACCAACAAAAATAATCAAACCCAACCCAGAGTTACATGCAGGTCTGTATTTTGAAAGACAGCAAGAGGAAGCAGGGCTAAAGTACCTAAAGCCATGGAAAAGTAGCTTTCATAACACTGACTACAATTTAACAGAGCCATTGACTCTTGTGAAATCCCACCCCAGCACCTACAGCCTGTCAGACAATTTCTACTGCAATGTATGCTGGCAACCAGAACTATTTGCTCAGAAAAAAAATAGAGTAAGGAGTAGTTATTGAGTTTCCAGGTGTATTTTCATAGAATTTAGAGTTTTTGTTTTTTTTCCTCCAGTGCCAGGGCAAACAAAGTCTCTGGAGATCAACATCCCAAGTATTTCTTTTGGAGCAGAGGAAAATCATACCACTGGTGGCTTGTCCTTGTCCATCAACTATTCTTTGTTTTCCAAGGTAGGTTAGTGCAGTCCCTTGTTTTTCTGCTGTGTTTTGGTTTCAATTTCTTTCTCTGTAGAAACATTGTTAATACTGGAGGCAAAATGACAAAGAGCTAGTTCAAGCTTGGAAGGTGAGAAATGTGGAAAACTTTACTCCAGAGCTGGTTTTCATGAATTATTAAGTAGAAACAACTGGAGCAACAAGAGTACTGCAAGGTCTGCATGTCATCTGCTATTCACATGGATTAGTGCTGAGAAGGAAGAAATTAAATGGATGGAGCTAAGAAAGGTAGAAAGTATCCTGGAACACTGCTCATGGAACTATTTGAAATGAAACTCCTCAAACTTGAATTGATGTCTGATGTTGGGTGTTTCTGAAGTCCCAGCTGTTTCTTTCTGAGGAGGAAGGCAAGGGGAGGGAGAGTTCAGCACTGCTGCTTGTGCTTAACTCACCACAGCAATACCAGATCTCAAAAATGAAGTCACAGCCCCAAAGTATGGCCTTTTCACTGTCCATCCGTTCAGATTCCTTTGAAGACTGTGAATGGCACAAGGTAACCCAACTTCAAAAACCATACAAAAAGCCCATTAAATGCTTACAAGAGAGAAATCACTGAGATTTGTGAGAGAAACTTTTGCACTAAGGACATTCACAAGAACAAGCCACCTTCTAATCCTGAGAAATTGAAAGGCATGTGAGACATGACTTCAGGAGATATTAATGGGTAAACAAAAATGCAGACAAAATATCAAAACAAGTTGTCATTATACTCATAATTTACTATAGTTTCAAGTTCCTCTTTTTTTTTTTTTTTCCTCTCTCCTTGCCTTTCTCAACCAAGTGAAGAATTTACATATCAAATAATCTGCCTTAAAGTCAGCTATGGCCAGTCTTTGTGCCACTGTCACCATCAGTAGTTTTCCTATTCACTCTAACAGCCCCACACTGATTTTCTTCTAGCTTAGGCCTTTCCTTGAATCCAAGGACTCTAAAATTCCCTGCACTAAGCTTTACTGGACTTTTGAAAGAGCAGGTAATAGTTAGATAATTTACTGACCACAGTCCTAAATTCTGAAAGAAAAGACAATACTCAGAGGGTGGCTAGAGCCTGCTTTGTAATTTGTAAGACCATTTTATTCATGACCCAGACCAAAGGAAACTCTGAATCCTTATCAGAAGGTTAAGTGCATAGACTTGGAGAGATCTGAGGAGGCTCTGAGTGTCATATGAAAAAAAAAAATAAACCCCAAAACTAGAAGACAGTAATGGATGATACCCATGCAGTACAAACCAGTAAGTACCCTTGCAGTCACACATTTTGATATTCTAAACACCAAAAAACCCCCCCTCACTGAGTTTTTAACAAAATCCTAGCCTCTAAGCCTGGGCTTCAGGTATGTTTCATCCCTGGTGGAAGACAATGGAAAAGCCTGAACTGTCAAAGGACTTGTAAACAATAAATTAAAAAAAATTAGTTTCTGTGGTTTTCCTGCTCTCAGGAAGGTGAAATTCAACAGTAGACAGTAAATAGTTTTTGCTGTTTTTTCTGATAAACCTCATAATTTGTGATAGAAACTCTAAAATGCTTAATCCTAATAAGATATGACTCTATGATATTTGATAAACATGTGATATGGAAAGAAATTACATTTGTGCTTTACTTGTCCATCAAAATTCTTAAGACACTCTTAAGGCTTTGAAAGAGTCTCTTGGGAGAGTTTGGTAGAAAGGAGGATGGTGATTTTGTGATCCGACTGACAGCTGGAAAGGCAGCAGCAATTTTCCTGTTCAATTCAGGCTGCTGTATGATAAATGCTGTTTTAAATTGAAACCTTGATATATGAATGTAAATTGTTTGCAACAAGAAAAGCATTGCTGAGCAAAGGATGTGTGCCAGGCAGCACAGTTTATCCAAGCAGTATCACCCCAGTTCTTCTGTTTTTAGCAATTCTATGTGTAACTGCAAATCAAAGGAAAGGTTTGATTCATCTTATTTTGTGAACGAGTTGTAATTTGTGTCTGTAGAGTCCAGTGGATTTTGGAATTAGGATCTGTAGCTGGATCAGAACCGTGGGTGCTCAGCTCTGCGCAGTGGCACTGAGGGAGAACCCACGTTTTGTTTCGTCTCAGCTCATCCAGGAGCTTGAGGTTGTATCTCAGTACAAAATGACACTGAGATGACCAAAACATTTGCCATATTCAGAAATAAATACACAGGCCATTTTTTGACCTCTTGTCTAGAGGAGGGAAGTGAAACTTTTCCATGCTCTGTAGTTCTGGGAGGTGCTGGGATTTTTGTCACCTGTGTAAGGACCTCAATCAATAAATTGCAAGACAAAGGCAAAAAGGGAAGGAAAAAACTAACAACCGTCTAGCACAGAAAGCCCTGCTGAGGCTGCACTCAAAGTGCTTTTACAACATAAACAACAAAAGCAATTTTACAGCTTGTTGACTGAAGTGACATAGCTGTATTATTAAAGCAGACAAAAAGCAGATTTTCCCATGAGGGTCAGCCTACACCTATCACTGGGGCTGTGCAAAGTTGTGGGATGGAGGAGGGGACAGAGCACTTTGTACCTGTTAGCAGGTTCTGGTAAAAGGATCTTCAGAGTGAGCCTTAACCCCTCTTAATGGCACTTCAAGTTAGGGAACACTGAGGGACTTAGTGAAAATAAAATAATTTGCTAAACCTTGTCTATTCAATTGAGCAAATGCTTATCAAGGATTGTTTATTTTCAGGCAGAAAATTATTGATTCAGGAGGATTAGCTGGGGCTGGGAAGTCAATGCCAAACTATAGAAATGGAGACAAAACCTGAGTATAGCAGAATCTGAAGAAAGTCAGATTGGCAGAAACTATAAAAGAGTGACAGGGTAAAAGAGTAGAGAGAGAACAGATTGCCCAATAGGAGAGGGCAAAGCCTGGCAAGGATACAGATGCTGGGAAATCAGGGACAATCAGCAAAGCAGGGTTAATAGGATCCTGTCTGGGTCTTTTAGGCTTCTCCTAGCATGAAGAGACAAGCGCATGACTGAGAAATATGAGGTGCTGTAGGGCAAAAGGAGCATCAGGACAGGTGTGATGGGGACAGACTGCTCTGGCCGGGGTCTGCAGTCCCCAGCAGCCCTCAGAGGCCAGCCCAGGACACTGGAGTGGGCTGGGGAACAGTGATGGGGATGCACACTGGCTGAAAACTTGGTGTGTGGGAACAGGGGCAAAGAAAAAATGTCTTCCTTGCAACCAGAGCTGCTCCTAAAACATTTATACAAAGCAGTTATTTTGTCTTAAATGGCTAACATTTTCACTTTTCAAGCTAGGAATCCCATCTATTCTGACCTGTTTGCCATGTTTCAGGTTAGCACAAAATGTACAAATCTTACATGAATGAAAGATAAAGGACTAGCATAATTTAACACCTAAAATACAGCTTTCTATCATAGCTCTGTATTTCTGTTCAACACTTGAAAGGGAAAAAATCACTTCTTTGTTTCAAGCTGGTTAATTTACCCTCTAAGTATTTCCTTCAGAATAAGCCATGCTGACCCATCTGCCCACAGATCTCTGTAGTCTGAACTGGATTACTTTTCCATTATGCCATCATTTACTAAGTTTACTAGTAATTTTTGAATGCAGTGAAAAGGGAAATGGCATATAAAAAATCTCCAGGCTCTTTTTCTGGATTAGACAGATAGTGGGGAAAGTTAGATAGAAAATGGACAGTGGACATTGTTGCTCTGTCAACATGGTTTTCAATTCCATGCAAACTCTGTTAAAGTTCTGTTTGTGAAGGTCTAGGCTACGCATGTATACTCCTAACAGCTCAATGAGTTTTGTCAAGCAAAATAAATAGTACACAAGCTTGGGAATTGCAGCCAGGTCATAGGAACAGAAATTGATCAGAAGGACTGCAAACCCTTCAGCCTGGCACAAAAGAGACTTCTTTAATGAGTGTGACAAGAAGGGTCATGAGTGAAGTAAATTGGATCCAGGCTGCCTGTCTCCATTTTGCAGAAATGGAAAGTAGCTTCACTGATGGCAAGCAAGAGAAAACAGTATGATCACCACACTACTCTGAAGATAACTCTAAGGAAAAAAACTTTTCCTCATACAACCAACACATTCAGCTCTTGGCTTATCAATATGAAGTGCAAAGCAGCGGTATGAGATCCTACATACCACTATGGGTTGACAAATTTTACTTACCCTGGGGGAAACTACATTTTTTTGGGTTGGTCCTACCAGGGGTGTAAGCTCCAGCAGAGTACAGCATTTATAGCACCACACCACAGAGATCTTGCTCTGAAATGCAGGGAAAGCATCAATTAAAACATAAAATGCCTATACAGTCATTTTTCCAGGGTCACAAACAATTGCTTTGCTTGACATGAAGACTTAATGTAATGACTCAAATCCACAGAAACAAAAGAATTGGAGGCTACAAAGCATCAGTGTTGGAATTTGTTTCTGAAAAAGGTTCTGGCTTTGTTTTGCTTAATTCTTTGCAGTTTAGTTTTTTTTTCTTTGCTTGTAATGACGGTAATTTACCACAACAGGGAGGAAATCCAGACAGGTGTGGCATGGGCTGTGTTGTCCTTGACTGGTGGGGAGTAGCTGGGCTGAGCTGACAGTGGCCCTGCCATCACTGCCTGAGTGGGGTCCAGCCCTCCTGCCCTTCTCCCCTCAGCTTCACCAAACCATCTTCAACCACCATTTCAAAAGCAGCTGTGCTGCTGCTGCTGCAGCTTAGGCTTGCAATGACATTGCAGGCTGAGGTCTGTAGTGAAAAATGCCATGGGATTATGAATGGTCTCAAGCAACCAAAACAGGCCATCTCTAGCACAAGAGGGCTGCTGCTGCTTGTTGGTGCATCAGGGAAATTGTTCAAGTAGTTATCAGCTGTAATACCATTTACCTTTGTGATTCAGTGAGCTCAGAGCTCCACACCTTGGTGATATGTAGATATCAAGTACATGGATAGGTACCCGAAAACAATGCTTAATGCCCCAGGTTTACAGCTTTCTCAGGAAAAATCTGGTGCTTAAATGCTTCTGGAAATTCCCAAAGAAGCAAAGCTGTACAGGTAAGCATGGCCTGATTTCCACTTATTTCAAAGAGCTAAATATCTTTGAGGATCTGCTTCTAACCGCTATATAACTCCAGATTCCAGCATAAGATGGAGCCAGACCCTAAGTTTGCACTGCTCTGGGTTTTCTTTAGCATTGAGTAGTTCTTTTACTGGTGTACAGAGGAGGGTTAGCAGGCAAACTGCAGAATGATTCCCATACACCCAAATGTTATAAAGACCACGCTTGGATTGACTGGCACACTGCTCTCATTGTCCTCACCATTTGTTGTCGTAGAATTTGAGGAGTTTGAAATAATCACACTCTGTCACATCTGCACTTGAAGGGAAACATCTAAAACTTTTTTTTTTGTTTTTTATGTTCTAAATGAATTGCAACTAACAAGTTGCTATTTCACAGCTGGCAATAATTAATTTACATCCTTTACATCTTCTACTGGCCAGAGAGCTCCACCATAATGCACAAAACCTGGAAATTAGGCTGGGGTTGCATAGGGACACTGAAATAAAAGCAAAAGCAGCTTTGTAAGAACAGGGTCTGTTACTGTGTTAGTAAATGGGATCTGCAACCCAAATAAAATATCTGAGTAGATTGAAGCAACTCCACTTTTGTCCCAGGGGACAAAATGTGATTTGTTAACACCCGCAGTAGCTGCTTGTGGCAGAAATATGTCAATGAGTATTGCATGTATGGAAAGGCAGCAGAACTCCTGTTTCAGCAAAATCTTTTGAGAACAGGGTTTGTCATAAGCTCCTGATGTTACACAGTATCATATCCAAGGTGCTGAAAGACATCAGTTTTTTTCTTCAGAACAACTGCCAGAGAAATACCTGATGGGTCAATGACTTGGCTACATGGGGGAAAAATTCATGGGCATCTTTTGTCAGGAATGCATAAGTAATTATTTGAACTTGTTCATTCTGCAAGAGAGAAATTGTGTGCATGTGAGCAGTAATAAATTAGGCACTTTAAATAGCTGATACTCTGCTGTCAGAAAAATGTCAATACAAAGGCAGTTTCCAGTAGCTAAGATTTGTAATAGAAATTCAAGTCCTTTGTGCAAAGGGCATTGGATTTAAGGATCTCATATTTTTCTGTAGTGGAAAAATAAGTAATAACCTTCTCTATTTAGGTGAATCTATACACTTGATAAAAACTTCATAGGATTTTCAACTGGCTGTTAGATTTAGAATGAACCCATTCAAACATTGTTATTCTTACCCTTATTCTTCGGTGAAATGCTGGATTTTGCTAATGCATCTGGCTGGTTAATGGGGTCACTGCAGTATTGAAAGAATAATTGTCAGAAACAGGGTAAATAGTTTTCTCTGCAGTTCATTGTTACCATTACTCTTTTGAGATGTATATCAAACAAAGTTACCTAAATTGCCTCAGAGAACCTCATTGCAAAGTGATAGATTCCAACAATTTCACTGAAAGGACAGGTTGCCTTACGGTTTTTAACACACTGCTCTGCAAGCTGCCCCTTCCCAGTTCAACAGACATTACGGTTTAGTCTCTGAATAAAGAGTTACAGCTGTGCTACTTCAGCTTCATTACATCACTGTGACTGTGACTTTAGGCAACTTCCTATATATTTTTTTTAAATTTCCCAGGGTGAGAATAATTATGCAGATTATAATCACAGTTTCCACAAAATGCATTATAGCAACCCATATGAAAAAGGTTCCATGTAAAATGGAATGAAAAGACACCCACACTGGACTCAATTGAGTCCTGCAGTAAAAACTTAAAGGATACTTCCTCTGGAATGCAGTTATGTAAAAATTACTTCTGATTTCCGACTGGATGGCTTCTTACAATATCCAGTCATATCTGCTTAGGAGTTTGACAGAAATTAGTTTTATTGCCTCTTCCCCTAGAGATACAGTATGTACCAATGCCATTTTTAGTATCCTTTCAGTACAGAATCACCTTTTGCAGCCAGAAAGAGACAAAGACTCCAGCAAGGCCTTCCAGCACTCCTCTCCCCCTGCCTGGGCTCACACTTTGACCTTTTTGTAAAATTTTGTTGTTGTTGTTGTCGTACGATTTGTAATTTATTGCAAGTATCCAGGGAGGTAAATTGACAGGCAGCTTCATTTTAGGGCGATATTTCTCTCCTCACAACACTAGATGGACCCAGACATAGGAAACCATGTGATATCATGAGATATTTTTGCTGAATATGACACTTTCAATTGAGCATCTTCAAGACTGCTTCAGCTTTAAAACTGAATTTGCTTGATATGACAAGGATTTGACATTGACCCTTCACCTGACAGTAATACATTTTTTTATCTTTTAATAACATACAGTAATGCTGCTTTGTGATTTCAGGGAGCTCTTTGAGTAAACAAATCATATTCATCGCCTGGAGACTCACATGCTTTTCCAGAGTCTATAAAGATGAGAGATAAGCTGAAAGGCAGGCTTGAAAAAGTTTTCACCCATCTAACAGAATATTTTAAGGAGCACACTGCTGCACCAGTTAGAAATTATGACTTACTTTCATTTTTTTTTAAGGTACAGTTTTGTATATGCTTTCTTGAATTGATTTCTCAATACTGTTTGATCCAAATGTACTGAGGGTTTCCAACTGGCTCTTTACATCAGTTTCTCAGAAAAACAAATCTTATGTGCATATACTGTCTAGCTGCCTATGCTGAGCAAATTATTTTTCATCTCGAACTTCAATTTACAATTTCTCCTAAATTTCACATCACACTAGAAGCAATCCCCTCCAAATTCTGATTCACTCTCTGGTCATCAACTGTTAGAATGAGAAAAGCAGCCCCACTTGTACCATCACGCCCACACCCCATGGCAGACATGCTGAGGCCTGGAGAGTGTTTGGTCTGGCAGAAATGAGTCAGCGTGGGGAAGATCACTATTACAGTGAAATAGAGCTTTTAAACAGGGATGCTTTCAAACAGAAAATGAAGATCCTGCCAATACAATTGAGGACTTTTGTTTAAAAGGCATTCTTGAAATGTCCAGGGGGACATCAGCATTGCAGGGCAAAACCACCACAGCATCACGTGCTGCACGTACCCTTGGGTCCTCCCAGCAGAGCACAGCACGGACGTTCCTGCAGACGCAATTTTGCGTGACAGCTGCCACTTACAGGGAACTTCATCTGGCAGCTGGTGGCAGGAATGAAACGTGTCCAGAACAGTAGGATGACAAAAAATTAATTAACTGTGGTTTAGCTTGGGAAATTGGCTGGATCAGGGGAACCAGCAAGATTTGTTTGAAGTTTGAGGAACAGCCTTAGCAAAGTATTTCAGAATACAGGGGGGACACATGAACCTACTTGCACACCAAGAAGAGTTTCTGAATATGTGTTTGGAAGGAGAAGGCAGAAAGACACAAACACACACAGAGAGGATGGAACATCACCCACATATATGTTTCAAAGTTCCTAATGAGACTTTTCAAAATGT
The DNA here is from genome assembly GCA_013400315.1 of Bombycilla garrulus. Classification (NCBI taxonomy): domain Eukaryota; kingdom Metazoa; phylum Chordata; class Aves; order Passeriformes; family Bombycillidae; genus Bombycilla; species Bombycilla garrulus. The sequence goes on from VXBU01012822.1 coordinate 23,284, forward strand.
GTTGAAACTGGAAGGGAATATTTTTGTGTAGCACAGTGGAGAATAATTACTGACAGATTGAAGTGAATAGCACATGTATTGTACCATTTATTTTATCAATTGAATTCTATGATTTGTTCCTTATCCTACAGTTTTGTAATGGCATTAAGTGATGATTGTGTGCTAGCATGGGTAATCAGAATGAAAATTAGCCTTTTTCAGTTGAATTAATTGTCTCTATTTATTCTGCTTCCAATTCAATTTTTAGCCATTATTTGTGATCTATTTTAAAAAGATTGCATCTCTTCTGGAAAACCACTGTCTTCAGCAAAACCACTGTCAGAAATAAGAGCAGTTTTACAAAAACTGAAATAATGCAGTGTTTCTCATTTCAGTTGGCTGTGCCTTCCATACTTAGTTTTTGGCTTAAAAAGAAAGCCATTATATTCAGATAATAGTTTTCCCAGCCAAAAGCATGCACTCATATGGAAAAGATTGACTGTCAGACTACAGTAAAAATCTGTAATCTACCCACAATGACATTTTATAATAGCAGCCTAAGCTAAGTAAAGGCATTTTGTTTTCATTTAAAAAAAAACTCCTGAGAAACCACAGGGCTGATGTCTCTGAATCCAGACCAGCAGCCTAGTACCCCATTGTGCTTTTGACAAAAGCTGATTTGTTCAGTTCCAGAAAAGACTGGGATGGTTGTATCAGTGATTTTGCAATATGGCAAAAGTTGCTATCTGATACAGCTTTGTCTTGCACAGGAACCAAGTCCCCCAATTTGTGAAGTGCTTATTATTGCTCAACCATAACAATTGCTAAATGACCCAAAATTCACTTCATTGCCATCAGACCTATGTAAAAAAAAAATCCATACTGTTGCTTTCATTATGTATTTTGGGGTAATCTTTTCCTCTTGCTCTGCCTCTTGGTCCCCCCAAGGCAGGCAGGAATCACAAGTCTGTGCAAAAGCATCCTCTGAGAAACAAGATTTTCCTGGCAAACAGAAATGTAGAGGTGAGTAGGATTATACAGGGTATAGCATATCCAAGTGTTTGATTAGGCCAGATTTTGGGTGACCCACAGACTTGTGCTGCTCTTCCTCTGCCTGGGAGATTTTCTCAGAGTGGTGAAAGGCTGTGTGCATAGCTGGTCCCTCTGTTGTACTCTGCTGCTTAGAGAGCAAATTTCAATTGAAGGGTAATAGAGTCAGAGAAGCCAGACCACATCTCACAGGTATCCAGGGATGCTAAACATGACACTGGATCCGAGCAAGCAGTTGGAGCAGTGACTCTTCCTACTGAGACCTTTTTCTTCTTGCCATCCTTGGCTCATCTCCTCCACCTCTGTGCTCACCAGCTGCCCACAACACTCCTGTGGTGGCAATCCACAGGCTTTTCTTCTTCCCATCCCTCACTTGTCCAAAACACCGCTGTGCCCTGCCTGGGCTCCAGCAGATCTGGCTGGGACCCTGCCCAGCCCCTTCATCACTGGAAATGCTGTTCCCAAGCCCAGGTCCCTCCAAATACTCCCTTCCTGTGTACCCCAGTCCCTTGTCCCCATATGTGTATCCTGCTCAGCCCCAGGGGTCACCTCACCTGAGGGGGAGACAGAGCAGGGGCAACAAAACCCCAAAATCTACACATCCCATCCTGCTGCCTCTCATTTCTCCTCCTCCTGGTATGAAAACAGCACCTTCTTCATGAACCTGATGGGAAAAGGGTGCCTGCTAGTGAAAAGACAAAGTCTTGGAGAAACCTTCCTCTTCCACAAGGTACTCCTGTGGCCCAGGGGCATTTGTTTTCCTGGCATAGAAAGCAAGTAAAACTCTCCCCTGTGAGCTGCCATGCTGCTGCATTAAAAAAAAATTATGTGGAGTACAGGTTTTGGGAAAGGTTTTCCTGTACCTTATGCAGTGGTAGGAAGAATTAATATAAAAAGTAGCTGAGTGTGTCAATCCTTTAAATGACTCAGTCAAAGCAGAGGTTTCTAGAGACCCATATTTTAGTTATACAGGAACTTCTAATGGGAACTTTTACTACAGCATATACTAGTTACTGCATTACTCCTGTGTGCAGAGGAGCAAAGGATAGTGCTGTTGGGAAGATTTACAGCTTCTCATTTCTTATGCAATAAATCATCCCATGTAGGAGAAGAGGAGTCTGCAATTTCAGTCATTCTTGATGCCCTATAATGTACCAGCACAGCTTTTAATTAAAACTATGGAGCAGGAAGGGCTTTTATTTCACTCCAGAGCAGGATGGGTGGTAATGATGAGAAGGGGATGACTCTTTGCTTATTAACTTGCAATATTACTAATACTCCTCCCATGAACAGCCATCTGGAGCCTGAGAACAACGGGGCTTAGTATTATGGGGCACATTTGCTATCGAGCCTGTGAGGCTGCTGCAGATCCCACTCACAGAGACCTGGCAATGAAGCTCAGAAACTTGGAATGCCCACGAAAGCCCTGTCTCATGAGCCTTCAGCCAAAATGTGACACCTCACTGCAAATTTGGAACGAATCAATGAAAAAATCTGCTCCTGCACTACATGCATTGCCTGCAGGGAGCAAGTGTCCTGAGGCATGGCAGATCTGCAGAACATCAACTGTGAGGCCAAAAGAAAGGGCACTTTACAAATCAATTTCTTTGTACCAGAGGGTGTTTGCATCTGCAGCACTCTTTTGACAGATGTGGCCACATATCAGTTCACTGAAGTAAGCTGCAGATCTTCGTACATTAAGAAACACTGCCAGTTAATTTGGCCTCAAGCAGTGGAGGGTAGGGGTCTTTTCTTAAAAAAAAAAAAAAAAAAAAAAGAGAACTGCAAAAATAAAAGGCTGTATCTTCACATTCAGTTCACAGTCACCTCGGAAAATCTTGGGGGTCAGAGCTCCAGTGTCAGAGTCAGGGAAGCCAGCAGTACCACACTAGGGGTACCTGAGTCACCTCCTACCATCTGCAAAGGACAAAAACCTCACTGGCATCACTTGGAGTAGGACAGAGATTCTGGTCTGCAGTCAGGGACCACGGCTGCAGTGTCAGAGTCTGGCTCTCAGTTTCTCGCCATCAACATAAGAGCCGTGGGGTCAGTGATCTCCTCACCCTGTCTGCCAGAAAAAAATGAGGCCAGTCACTCCTGAGCTGTCACAAGTCACAGGTTGGCTCCAGGTGTGACTGGAAACACATGGCACATGTCTCGTAGATCCGTATGTTAAGTGATGCCTGGGATAACATGGTTCCTCTGGTCTACGGTCTCCTCAGACACTGTTTCCAGCTGCAGTCTCCAAGTGCTGACAATGGGGCTGCCTGCTGCCTCGTGGGCCCTTTTTTGTGCCCCTCTTCTAAAGGCAATCCTGTGGTACACATCCCCAGGACAAAGCTTCATGCCAGTGCTCCCATACTTTCCTTCAGTTCTGACAAATGCCATCCTACACAACACAGAGGTAATTTCAGAGCTGGCTGTCAGGCTTGTGGCCTCCCCCTGTGCTGCCTTCCCTCTTCTTGAGAGCAGCAAATTCAAGCAGCTTGTCTCCATGTCCATTGTCTTCTCAGTGCCCTGTCCCCTCCAGAGCTATCATTGCTCCTTCAGCGGGATGCCAGGTCTCTCATGATCAGTGAATTGTGCCAAACACTACCACTTCTGGTTGGATTTTTCAAACGTCTAACTTCTCTTTTTCCATGCTATGTTAAGGAGCATTTCCATTATGTTAGGGAGCAGCTCCCTGTAAATGCACAAATTGTCACTTTTTCTCATTTTAAATGCATTCTTAAAAGACTTTCTTTGGAACAACAGCTGCAAAAATGTGTCAAGAAGAGAACTGGTGCTGTGCCAATCAGCTCAAGCCTCTTTGTTGTTTCTGCCCCCTTCCCTCTCTGAGTTACAGTGCAAATTCTGAAGCCTACAGGACCACAGGCTCAGATCCACATTTTTCCCATGTTTTTACATTGCCTGTAACAATCAGGTAGTAGACCAACAATAGTAGCTCAATGGTAAAGCAAGACCTGCAACTCAATGCATATTCCTAAATGACAGCCTTGCTCCTCAGGATGTGGTACATGGCCAATCCCTGTCACTGTATACTTGGAAAGACATCTTGATGTTCTGAGTTAAAGCCCTCACTAAACTTTGTATCCACTTCAGCAATCCCCACTCCTACTACTGAAATACACTGAAAGAGTGAGAGGCCTCAGATGCCATGCTCCCCAGGTCCAACATGATGCAAATCGTAAGAGTTGTACTGTTCCCTGCCATGGGCACACAAAGAGATTTTTTATTGTCCCTTAGTGCATAATCTGCTAAATCATTTGAAGCAGTTGTGATACTGGTGTCAGAGCCTCATAGCCTCAGCCATATTCAGGTATTCTTCCATTTTCTTTACCTGGAGAAAGTTTGCATTAGTGAATACAACCCACAGGTTGCCAAAACTCGTTCATGCAGTATAACTAGACTGCTGGAGAGAAAGAAGCTGCTTACTGAAGAATCCTAAAAAGAGCAAGCAGTTGCATAACAGACATAGAGCCAAACCAACTACCGGCCTTTTAAAAATTAGGGAAAGCTCTAGAAGTCAATGCAACTTCCATGGATCTTGCTCTCACTACAGACCATATTTAAAATGTGTAAAAAAGAGTTTTCTCAAGGGGTTTAACTGAAACAGTAGAATAAGGAATTAATTTCCAGAATGTCTTGAAAATAATCTGTGAAGTGGTTGGGAACTCTAAAACCCAACCAGTAACTGCTCTGCTAAAGAAAAAATGGGAGGTAAAGGGCCTCTAAGTTCACAGCTAGAATTGAATTTGGATTCAAGCATATTAAAAAGAAAACATGATGCAATGACCTTGCTTAAGCCCTTTTTCTAACCCTTTCATATTTAAAAAAGAACACAGCGGTTCTTTCTTCTATAATTTAAGTTCTGACATCTCAAACGAGAGACACGTGCATACTCAGTCTGAAGACAGCAACTCTAAGGAAGACAAGTCTCATGAGATCTTGGACCACTGTGTTGTGTCCTTGGAGATCCTGGACAAAAAAGCACCACAGTCAGTAGGTGACACTAACGCTCAGGTGAAAAGTACTTAAGAGGTGCTAAGAGAGTTGCAGGTGCACATAAGAATTAGGGGACCCCAGCTTGAAATTATTTTCTGTTCACTCTGTCATGGGAGACTGCATTCCACATTATTCTTTCCAGAAGTGTCTTGCATCACAGAAACCAGAATTATATAAAATTTCTCATTATGTCTGCTTAATTAGGCAGAGAGGTTTGTAAACTTATCAAAACATAAGCACAGTCTGACATTCTGATTACAAACCTCCTCAAACACTCAACTCTCTATCAAGTCCTGCTCACACTGAGACTGCAGGAAGACACAAAAATGCAGTTACCTGCTCCAAAACACATCAACCGTTCAATTTTTATCTTGACTGTGGATTGGTTACAGTAGTGTTGGAATCAAACAGCTCTAAAGGAGCGTTTGAGGCTAAAGGAGTGTTCCCCAGGTCTTTGAGCGGACAGTAGGGGTGGGTACAGCTTTCTCCTTCTGAGCAGCCTGTGCACAAGCCTTAGCCCAGATTGTCTCCTGTGGCTGGAAAATACAGAAAGCTGTTTGCTACAGCAAGTGAGCAGAGCTCTGCTACTATAATGAGTTGCATATGTAAGCCTCCAAGCCCTCTCTGAGGGAGCATTATGTGAAAAATCAGCCAGCAAACCAGGAGAAAACTGGTGCTTGCTGCCATCCTGCTCTTGTGGGTTTACCTCAGTGCAGGACTGTGGGAGAAAACACCTCATTTCCTCTGGCCAGGCTGGGATGCCTCCTGCAACCTTTTCTCCTGAGGAGGAAGCAGCCAGTGCCTCTTGCTTGGCTGAGCCAAGGCCAAGGGAGCCATTGCCTTCTCAGTGCCCAGGTGCACGAGGCAGGAGGAGGGAGCAGGCAAGATCGAGGACACCACTGAGCACCCACAGGCCAGTGGGCAACAAGGTTCAGTGACCCTGCCTGGATGAAAATTCCCAATAAAAAAATCTGGGTAAGAAAAGTGCTGATGGGCATATAATCATATGTCTGTAGGTCTTAAATGCATTTAATTTACAGTAAATTGGCACCAAAACTCTTGAAACACACGATGTGCAAAGGAACCACATTTTTAATATAGGTTTCATCAAATCCTGAGTTTCACAAAATGAAAATGCTTCACTTTGCAACCTCACTCGGGCACTCCCCTCTTGTCAGTCCATTGATCTGTGCAGTCTACAGTACCCATAGGGAGGGAGCCACTTCTACGGTAGCTTTTTTACTTTTATTGGAGACTACCAGACTTAGCAAGTAGCTGGAGGCAGCATGACAGCTCCAAATATCTTGAATCCAATTAAACTGGAGATAAAACAATTCTTTTCATTCCAATGCATTATCCTTTTTATAACTACATGCACTGCAGAGCTTCCAGTTTATTATGTGTAACCATCAGATATTAAAAAACAAAACAAGAAGTCTGTAACTAGCAGACATTTCCCACCTATGAAACTGTATTCTCACATACTAAAACAACCAAGAGCGAAATATTTAGCTATTTGACATCAAGAGAGTCCAAAAATCTCTCCAAGGTACAGCGATTTCACTTCTCAGATTTACTGCCCAAGCTTCTCTTTGGATTCATTATTTCCCCGCCATAGAGAGTATGTTTACAAAGCCAGGTTGGTTGTATTTCCCTCTCTCCCCAACAGCAAAAGAGAGCAAATTTAATAACACTGCAAGCTAGAAACTGGTCTGTGGCAAAGCTGAGCCTCAATCCAAGACAATAACACATCTGCTGTACCGTAAACATGGCAAAGAAAAAAATACCAGTTTCATCTCTTCTCCCCTTACACACTGGATTCTTCAATTAATAGACACTGACAAAATGCAGCTACAGAAAATACTTTGCTTTACTGAATCTGCACAATGAATGACCTTAACTTCTCTGCTAACTTAAAAAGATAACAGGACTTCACATTGTCACCCTCAGTATGCACATTTCAGAACATTTTTAGACATGCTTGGGGACATCACTGCAGATTAACCATTTCATACCTCTTGGGGCCCTTCAGGGCTACTTCCCATCAGCCTGGCTGCTCTGCTTGTTATAAAGCACAACTTACACCTGCCTGCTGCTCCAGCCAGCAGAAAAATAACTGGTCAGGAAGAAAAGGAGTAAGCTACACTCATTTCAGGAGAGATTTGAATAGTTTATTTTGCCCAATCAAGAGCCCTTCAGCATAATGACACATTCATATACATATATATGAACATTTTTTTCTGAAACATTAATGTATAATACATTTTAAATTTAAAATACCAGCTGCACAGGTATTTTTATTTACAAAAATATTCCATACTTAATTTTTTAACTTCATTATGATGACATAGTTCAGTCCAAGTACATGTAAGTAAAATAACTCTATGCAATCTAACATAGTTGAGTTTGTAACAGTACAGTTCGCAGTTCATATGAAACTATATTTGTAGACAGATGGATCTGCAACCTTACCAAAAAAAATGCATATTCCAGTAATCATCCTCAGAAGAGCTAGTGGGGCTCAGCAAGACTTAACTGAAGAATAAGTTGCAATGAACATAAGGGAAAAAGAAAACACACATGTACACACTAACATATACAGAAACAAGAACTGCTACACATCAAGCATGCTTACCCAAGAGTGGGCAATGTTAGAAAAATTTACGGATGTATTTTTTTCCCCCCATGGTGCTGGTACAATGAAACAGCAGCATAACTAGAAAGCAGCATGTTTTCCTAGTTCTAACCACTACAGATAGAGCTCAGGTCTAAAATAACACAGTACTGCTTATTTACAATTCTGTTTTAAAAGGGAATATTTAAAACATGTTCCCACCCCTCTCCCTTTCCACCACCTATGACTGAATGGTAGTGGTAATCCACATACAACTTCTTACATGTTTTCAACTGAAACAGTTTTAACTTCTAGTTATTTGCCTGGTAACATGGAACTTAGGAACTAACAGAAAGAAATACAAGTGTCAAAGTAACCTACAGCTATAGATTACCTTAAACGTTTCTAGGTGCACATGAAGCTGCTAAAAGAAATACTGACATCTTCCATTTGATTGTTTGGTGTTTCTGCCTCATTTCTCTTCTTCCCTTTTTTCCCCACTTTTTAAAAATCAATGCCTACGTCTCTAAGTCCAAACTTTACAAGGTGTAAAAGAACCCAGAAACAGTACACTCATTGGACTTGAAGCAGTTCTAAGGTAGATATATAGCACATCTTTATAATGGGCTTAAGAAGAAGAAATTGGCCCAGGTTAGCTTTTCAACGAAAACTGAAGTAAAATTGGTTTAACTGATTCACCTACATAACACTCTTTTTTCCCCTGATGCTGTTGACTTCCACCCCTCAAGCATCATTAATTTCTGTCTACAAAGTATTTGAAGATTTTGTGGTAGTAGCAAAGTTATCAATACCCACCTGAAAAGACTCAAATCAATTATCTAGGAAATTGGCCGGCATGAGGGTAGATTCAAGTAACAAGCTGCCCTTCTACCTGGAGAGGGAGGCAAGGCACTGCAGTCCTTCCCACCCACACCAGACTCTGCAGTCAGTGCCCACCCAGACATGTTAAACCACAAGCAGGAAGTAGAGGGCACTTCAGCCACAGAATCTTAAGTTTTCCAACACATTTTTCAGACACAAAAAAACCCCAACAAAACAAACCCACATAAAAACCAAACCTGATTTACAAGTAAAGAGCTGATGTATAATCAAAATAGACAGATTACTCAAAGAAAATATTTATTGAACAAACCTCACTTCAGTTTTGGAGAATTTTAAAAGGCCAAGAAATAGAGCTAAAAAAAGGTGAAAAAAGAAAAAAGCCCAAACCACAGAAAACCAGTCAGCCATGGACTGCAGCTATTGAGAAAGCTTTAATATTAGGCTAGTTCTCTATCTTCTTGCTCCATACTTGGAGAATTGTTCAAGGATGTTCATAATGGGAGGTAAAAATAACTGATTATTTTCTGAAAAGCAAAATGGGCTGTTTGTTTTCATTGCTTAATAATTGTATCATCTCGATATGAGATATGAACATATTCATAAGCTTAAAACAACTTCTATGGATAATATACATACTTTAAGTACTTTGACTTAAAACTTGAACATAAGTCTTTTTAAAATTAAAGGTAGAAGTGTACATATAAAAATTATTTAAAACTAAAAGTATATTCTTAAGCAGTATGTATAAATATAACAGATTTATTTTGTATTATCTAGTAAGAAATGTGAAAGTGTTGCAGTAATTTATAAACTGAATGCTGACACAGAATACGTGCCTGTCATTAGATTCTATATTGTATATACATATTTTGCTAAGAAAACACACATTCTAAATAAATCCCATAATTAGCAAAGGTGCCTGAAAGTAATCTGTTCTAAAGTCTTTATTGAACATGTGTGTTTATATACAAATAATGAACCTGAACTGCACAAATGCAGAAACAAAATTAAGGAAGAAAATACCATGATTGAATTAAAGTGCAGGAAAAATTCAAGTTTAAAAGTTCAGGTAAGATCAGTGCCATTAATTAAGCAAAAAAAGAACAACAAAAAAANAGGTCAATAAATAAAAAAAAAAAAAAAAAAAAAAAAAAAAAAAAAAAAAAAAAAAAAAAAAAAAAAAAAAAAAAAAAAACCAAACAAAAATTCCCCCCCCTCAAAAAAAACCCCCAAAAAACAGAAAAAAAAAAACAACAAAAAACCAAAACACCACCCAAAAAAACCCCAGAAAAAACAAGGAAAACAAAACCAAAACACAGAAAGGAAAATAAAAGGAAAACTAAAAGGAAAAGAAAGAAAATGAACTTGCTTCCAAAAATCCTCCTTTGGATGTAACTTTCCAATATCACCTGCCGTGCAAGTACCACCTCAGGCACAAAAACTTTGCATAAAGACAGACAAGGAACACAGCTATATATTACTATACTTTGTAACTGACTGTTTGCTGAAGAACAAATCACTGGATATGCCTGTGGTGTAACACTTTCAGACTGATTTGGAATACACACATATTTACACATATCAGGATTCAATAGTTACAATTTGGCAGCACAAAGGTGAAGAAAAGCTTCTTCAGTTTACAGTTCCTAATGAGACACACTACATATAAACAGATAGGTAGCAGCAGGTAGTTTCTTACTTTTATTTTTTTTAAAAAAAGTAATAGCTCAATTGTATTTAATAGTTTTCCAGACACTCTAAAAAATTTCACACAACTAAAATGCTAGTGAAAAAAACAGAGGTGCTTCCCTGCGAGAATTTCAATACACTTTGCTGTACAAAAGGTGCACCACCCATAGCACAGTAAGATGCAATGATGTGTGTGTGATAGCCTTCCTTCCATTGGGAAGGAAAAAGTAACATTTTAGATTAGAATTGTACATAGCCCCTTTTATTGACCAAGAACCATTTGTCTATTTACCTCATGAGCAACCATGTCATCAGTCTTCCTATCTAGAAGCATGCCCTAAACACAAGCATCAGAAGAGATTCAACTACAATAGATTCTGTAACACAAAATAAGCCACTGCTCTTCTGGTACTGGCAGATGTCTCTCATTGCCTCTTATTATTTTGCTTGCTGGTGGTTGTCAAATGCATCCTGATGAGAAAGTTAAGTATGCTTTTCTTTCAAGTCAAGACCATCTTCCATTGAGTGATACTATAATTTGTTGAAGAATACTTTTACAATCCTCTCCCCATGAGCTTAACCAGATGAATTTCCCAGGATTCTATTGCCCTGAAAAGTACTTTATCCTCACCAGGTCAAATAATAATAATGAGTCATCTAAATTTACAGATGTTAGAAAAGGAAGGGGACAAGTGTCAGCTAGGGTGGGTTTTTTAGGGTGTGGTATGGGTAGTGGTTTTTCTTGTTTTCTTCTACCTGTATGTCTCACAAAATGGTGTTAAATATGCATTAATTAGACACTAAAAACAAATTAACATGCAGAGACAAATATTGCATGGCAAACGGAGTTAAGCATTTCAATTAACTCAAGTGCCTCAGTAGTTCTGGGACAGAGCCATCAAGAAATCATAATACTGCTTGTTTAAATTGCCACATTCTCATTTTTAAGTCCTTTGAGCAGTGGGCATAGTTGTCCTCATATTGGCAACACAATTCAAGTGTCTTTTTAAATTAAATGTTGCTATACATAAAGTGAGAAAATCTATCAGTCTGTGCTTCAAAGCCCAAGTATTTGCCTCTCATTTGAAAAGTGATTTAAGAATTGTAAGTAACTTCAAGATTTTGCATCCTAGAGGTGTTTTGTAAGGTTGCTTTATCTGTGTACCTGCAACATCACTTCACAATACAAATATAACCAAGGTTTTGCTTTGGGAACATTCAGAAAGTTTGTGAAAAAAGTACACAAAATGCAGTTTTTGGAGAAGCAAACCCAAGTGATGAATTTCAGACAATGCAGACCTACCAGATTCTAAGTACTCCCTTTTATAAAACAAAATGAGTCAGTAACTATTCCTACTTTGAGAAAAAAAATCTAAGGGAATTTTTGCAATGCAAGCATTTATTTTAAGGAATCCTCTCTTTTAAAAAGAGCCCTGGTCATTCACACTGATACAGCTTTAGTACAGTAGCCATTAAGATGTTAGCTCAGCTGTATTATTTACCTCACCCAAATGGAACATTATTTCAGCAATTCCTAAAGTTTTTGTGCACACTTTACTACTGCTTACAATGAAACCACTGCTTTAGAGACTAAAACCAAACTTTAGGACAAGCGCCTTTAGTGCTGGGTGGGGCTGAGACAGGTTCTTGTAAAATAGCACTACTGGCAGAACTTAGATTTGCTGAACAACATACTCACAATTGTTAAGTATTAGATGCTTGCTTGCCATTATTCATGCATCAGCACCTCCATGGTGTAAAACTTGGAAAACCTGAGTCCAAGCTTATCTGATTTCATAGTAAAGGACTAAAGGGGCATCTAGAACATAAGTTTTGAGCAAAACTATCTCAGCTATTTTAATTAATGGCTGTAAAGATACATTCTGTTAAACATTTATAAGAACTCACAGCATGAATGGAACCCACAGCCAATTCTAAATGTTTCACAACCTGAACCAATAACTATTTTTGGCAAAAATAATACTTAACTGAACAGAAGTTGAAGAATTCTTACCACAAAGAAGATGTTACCACATTTCACATTGCACAGCCATAACACAAATGAAAACTCCCAGCATGACACATTCCAGTCATATTATTCACTTGACTTTTTTAATGCAAAAATTACGTATTCTTTTGTTTTGCACGTCACAGAATTTGATGTGAATACAAGAATACTAGATCAGGGGTCCAAGAAAAGACTATGCACAGGTCAACTATGTATACAATAAGAAATCTTCCAAGCTTCCAGCTTTTCAAATGAAAGAAGTGACAGCAAACTTCAACTCTTCTTCAACAATAACGGTAAATATAGCAAGTCCTAGAGAGGGTAATTGTAAGTCAGCTACTGTCCAGCAAGACAAACAACTTGATTCCAGCTCTTGGACCCCTGATTTATTGCCTCTCCTTACAGGAGGGTATAACACTGGCAGCAATTACAATAGCACAAAAACTTTTGGCATATGAAATATTAACACAGGATTGACCCTGCATTGCCCCTGCCCATCTCACCATGATTTCCTTTTACTGTCTTTTCCACATGTCCCAGTTACCTTGTCTGTTCCAACTTTATGCTAACCAACAGCTAAGAAACACTCAAGGTTCTTTTTGTGGGTGTGTGTTTCTTAGATATAAAGCTCCTCAGTTAAAGCCAGGACTGAGGTAAAACAGTGTGTCATTTGTGCTAGGAAACAACAGTATCCAATGGTGAATACTCCTTAAATTTCAGTGGTCCTGCCAAAATTAATGAAAAAAACAAGATTTTTTCATCAGGACAAAATTAAACAGATGTAATTGATGAGAGTCATCAGAATTGGTACCACTTCTTGTCTTTGTACTTCAACATCATCTAGAGAAACAAAACAAAACAAAATTACTGTTTCTGTAATGTACCAAAATGTGCAATGAAACAAACAAATCGCTGAACACTGAGTGTTTAGCATGATGAATTTTCTAATGGTAGCATTATTGCTGGTGATCTAGCCTGAGAAAAAGACATTTTTGTTTGGGAGAAGTGTGAGGTTGCCCAGGAGTTTAGGGTGTGGAAGAAAGTCGGCATGAAAATGGATGGGAACAGCCATTCTATGGTAGTTACTGAGGAAAAAACTGAACTTGCACTTGAGAGGGTTTGCATGCAACAGGATCCTTCTTAAGGATAGCAGGAATCTGACATAAAACATTGCTCTTCTTATTAATTGAGTGACAATAAGTAACTTTTTCAGTAATGGGGACTGAGTTGCACATTTAGAAGCTTACATGCCACTCCAGCAGTCTGCGAGCTCTAGAGCAATGTGCCACAAGACAAAGATGTTTACAATTAGTAATTAATTGTTAAGAGTAACAGGTGATGGATGAAAGGGAAGCATCCTATATCAATGATACTGCATGCCCTTTAGATACCTCTAACATGCCTTTGCAGAACTCAGTCACCTGCAGAATTTGCATTTATTTGACAATCAGTTTAATGCTCAGTTTAACATACTCACCTCATGAGCATGTTTTGAGAAAGAATCAGCACTGTAAAGCATAGCTGCAGTTTTTTCTTCCAGTTCTCCCAGTTTCTGTCCTCTTTCATCCAGTGCCAGCCGGGCTCGTGCCAGTTCACCAACTACACCAGATGCTGCTCCCTTGACACCTTCGATACCCCCAGGTCCTGGAATATGCTGGGCAAGACTCCTTGATGCCTTCCCAGATGCTGATTCTCCAACTGGAGGCATTTGCAAAAGCAGAAAATACAGAAGAGTAAGTTTTTCTATCATTATGACGTAAATATCACTAAAACTAATTTATAAAGAAGTATAATTTCTTTACATGAAGACCAAACACCTAATTGTAGGTATGGCTATGAGCAACATTCACTCCTCTGTATTAGTAGATGTTACTACATTAAAACTGAGACATTCAAACATATTTTCAAGTTTCCAGGCAGGTTATAAAACTGTAACCTCTTGAGAGCTCAAGTGTGAAATTAAAATTCTCATGTTCGTCAACAGAATTGCTCCAAAAACACTTCACCAGCAGGAGTTTCCTTTGATGGAAGTTCAATTTTACATGCAGACACCTGAAGATTAGGTGCTGTCATTATTATACAAATCTTGCAAAAAAAAAAAAAAGGTAAAAAGACAGTGTGGCTGTAAGAACAAATCAGCACAAATGGTCAGCTGAACAGCTCCAGACTCCAGTGACGGCACTGACTACATCAACTTTGCTCACAACGGGACATCAGCCACCCTGTTCAATCTAGACACCTGATGTGCCTGTCTCATGCAGAATTGTATAGACTACCAAAATCTGAATATTCATTTTAAACAACAAAATATGGTTTGAATATTTTCTTACTTTTGTCTCTAGGAAAAATAATATTAACCGGTTAAATATGTTTTGATGCAGTATTTCAAGACTCTCTGATTTGATTTTATGCTTCTATTAAGAATGATTTACATTTAAATTAATACCATAAACATCTTTTTGTAAATTCCCAAAATAAGAAAGAGAAATCATTTCACTTATTACAGGTTCTGCTGTAACCCTCATGGTAAATAAAGCTAATTTAAAGATGTTCTTAAATGTCTTTTGAATTGTCATTGAACTCAATGTCAGGCTACAGTTCATAAGGATTTTCTTCTTCCATTTAATACTATTTTCCTTCTAAAGATCCAAGCCAAACCTTAATGGTGGAAGCTTGAAATGATATAAAGAGATAGCTTCTAAAGTTGCAAGGTATTTTTCCTCTGTCTCAGTCATATTAAATTATAATTGTGCACATAAATTTCTCTATTGGAATACCTGACCAACCTTCCATAGTATTACATATACATATCTACACACATATAAACACCCAGAAAAGAAACCTTTGATACAGAAAGTGACCTCTAAATAGCTGATATTTGCTCAAAATGTACAGGCACAAGTAGTGAAGTCTAATTTTTATTCTGTAGAGATCAAAAGAACCAACATAAAAGAAATGATTGGCAGAACACATTGTCCATTTTGACAGATACATTTCACATTAATAAGAAAAAAGGTTCTTAAAAGTAAACCTGCATAATATGCTGCAACTAGCAAATATCTAAATAAATAAACTGAAACTATTTCCCTTAAATATATTAAAGTGCTGAATGCCACCACAGTAGAAAGAGAAATGTAATCAAAATAATGAGAAAACGATACAGCAATGAAACTTTTGCCAGATCTGAATTTAATTGTCCTATAAACAGAGGACTGAATTGCAATATCATACAGTTCGGCCCTTGCTGTCATTCCAAAGACATCTCTGCACAAGTAAAACGAGTCAAATCTGGCAAATAACTGAAGTAGAGTGAAATTTTAATTTTCTCACTGTCCAAAATAAAATTCTCTGAAAGCAGTCCCTTTTAGTTTACCAGAATAGATAGAAACACGGTCAGTACTACATACTTCATAAAGATGAAGAAGAAAAAAAGAAAATATTTAAAAACAAGAAATAAGACAACTTATCTACTGCTGAATAAATGACATAAAAGAACCTGTGAAAAAAATCATACCAAGCTTTTCTAATCTTGTTGGTAAGGTGTACAACACAAAATCTGTGAGAAAGTATTTGTCATTCCTTATTTTACTTTCCTCTTCACAAAGGTAATGTTCTATCGACTAGTACATTTATCAAGGATCACTGGCTTCCTTGGCTACAAATATCAGAAAAATAACAATTAATAAATAACTTACAGAGCTCTTCTCTGTCAAGTGACTGTGCCCCACCTCCGAACAGGCCTTTGAAGAACCCCCTGTTTGGTGCTTCTGGTGTTTCTACAGGAGTGAAGAGCTCACCCAACATTTCCTTTGCAATGAAAAAGAGACATAACAAGGCATAAATGATTAAAAAGAACAGAATGTTCTTTCACTTTCAGGATTTATTTAATGGACTTGACTTTCAAAATAAATATGCTTTAATGGGCATCTGTCTTTGCAAGGTGACGTAGGAAATAGGAAAATAAAACCCTAATTTGTCCAAACCATCTGCTTCAGATGGTTGCAAGCTTAGAGCACATGGAATTCAGAAGCAAATAAATGGATTCAAGTAAAGCTTATTTGCCCCTCAACAACTTGGGCAAGACTCCTGACTTTGTTCTATTGTATCTACATATCATATCCACGTAGCAGTACCAAAGTAGAGCCTGCAACTCCGCTGTTTCATTATTCTATACAACTACCAAGCTGAAGCACGACTGAGAATTTTTCAAGCTGTTAATACCCCTGAAACATAATAGCGTCCTTCAAATATCCAGAGTTACCATTCCCCACTTGTGTCACCACACACCTCCCCCAGCATCAATTGATCAAGGGAATTTTAACAGCATGTTAAAGGGGGAAATTTCCTGTTGATCAAAATGAAATTAAGTAAGAAAATTATTCAGCTACAATGGCATGGATGAAACAAAAATTTAAGGTAGAAGTGATGCATATAGGATCAGACTGTATAGTGAAGGAAAACCAAAGGGGAAAAAAAAAGCACAAAAGCCTAAGTACTCAGCTCAGAATGGATCTAAGGAAAAAGTGACTTTTTAAAAAGAGTTCATTACCTGAAGATTTTCACATGTTTCTTGGCTGTAGGTGAGCCTCTGTATTTCAGTTGGTGATACAAGATAGAGTGCTTGTCCATTATTGGTGAAGCAGAATGTTCTGGCTATCCGCATATTGGTGAGTGGCAGGTAATATACATCCAACAACGGCCTTAAACTTGGCAAACTTAAGGAAAAGAATTAAAAGCCCATTAAATAAAGCAGAAATGTCTATTATTGATCAAATGGCTCATTTTTTGAATGGCAATACATAATTTTTTCTCTTCACCATCTGCATGAGTACCACAAAAACACTTTTCATTTAATTACGCTACAGAATCTAAAAACACCAGATTTTTCATGGTAGCACTTCAAGTGAAATTTAAACATCTGCATCACAGATGCATTTAAAAGCGTTTTTAAAAAATATGGTCTGAGCAGGTAAATCACAAATTCACTATTTAATGAATTAGGCATTACTTAATAATTACCAAGTTATTTTGATAATAAACCAAGAGTTTACAATTAAACATCCCGTCTCTTCTCTCAGGTTAATAACTTCTCCCTGACTAAAAATACAAGTCAGAAAGATCCCTCCTTGAGAAAATTTAGAAATAAATCATGAGTGTGCTGTCAAAAGGAAAGCAGAATACAGTAGCCTCAAACAATCTTATCAACTAAGTCCCTCTTTTTTCTCTGACCAGATATTGAAGAGCAAGTCCTCTCAGAGCAAAATTTGCTTACCTTGTCTTTTCTGATTCTGGACATGTAACTGCAGAACTTACTATATCACTCTACTGAAGAACAGACAGGACACTTGGGCTAGAACAATATTCCCCTACCAAACATTCCTCTCTCTCAACGTGATAATAAATGCAAATAAGAAGGGACAAAACATGTAATTTCTTGACAAATGGAACCCAAAATAAACCACTGACTTGAACATCTCCTGTGAAGTTCTTCTAAAAAACATTACAGAAGTTGTTAGCTGCCGATATCCCAATAATACAATAAACAGCTTCTGCTGCAGACACCATCACATAATGTCTTTAATTCTAGACACTAAAAAAAGCAGCAAAGGGGCAAACTGAAGTTAAAACCAAAGAAAGATTAAGTTATCACAACACTATCAGGTTGCCTTGTTTTGTTTCTTTTTCTTTTTTTTTTGCGTGATGCTGAGATTGCCTTTGGAGACAAGTTTTAAAAGTGAGAAATAAAAAAATAATGTTCTCTTGTAAGCATATCACCCAGATATGACACCTCTGCCATGCATGTATCTAAAATAAGAATATTCCAAAGAGAGTCAGTAAGAGAGAAGTGTTTTGCTTCAGATGAATGGGAGATAAAACATTCTTACTGCTCCAAAGCACAAAAACCTTAGATCAGATATGACAAGCATGACATCCATGACATCATTTTCATAGTTTCTGTTAGATTTGTTTGTTACAAAGTCCTATCTGAATTTATATCAGTAGTTAAGTATTGGGCATCTTGGGTATGATGCAGTGCTCTGACAACTTTACACAAACTGTATGTAAGGTCCACTCCCCAGCAGCAATTCATGCCTACAAAATGGAGCTTGGCACTGGAGTTCAATTCCCCATACAAGGTAACAATTCAGCATTTATAATTTAGCACATGTGCAGAGTTCATTAGAAAACAATGTGAATCCTGAAGAAGACAGGATTTGTTTCAATATATGATATCTGAACATGACTAAGTTGAGTTTTAATAAGGAAAACCAATACTGCTTGACCTGCAAGGTGAGCAGCACTTTGTAGAGATGCTTAGTATATGTAAAACATGGGATGTACATCAGTGGAGTAAAAGACTTACATATTATAATTAAAAAACAAGTTTTGATTGTATCAGTTTTAGTTTCCTCCTAACAATGTCCTAGAGAAATAGTTTTTACAGAATTTTCCAAGCTGAAAGCTTCTTTTGGCAACCTTAAATATAGTATTTTAGGGACTTTACTGGCATGATGTTATAGGGCCATGTTCCACATTCATCTTATCATGAGGCCACAACTAAAGTGCTGGTGCAAGGGTGCAAGTATATACACACTGTTGGTTCAGAAGAAAACAGCACTTAGAAACATTTAAGACAGAGGACATGAAAATTACATAGGTAATGTGTAAGTATATTTAAACACTACTACTACTACCACAATACATGTTTAAATTCATAATTGAAACCCCTTACTTTAGAGAGCTTATTATTATATAACTGCTAGCAGTTAATCTTGCCTACATAACCTGAGCTTAAGGCCTCTAAGACATAAGTGAACTACACAACAAAATATTGAGGCATGAGTGTAATGCAAATAGCTGCACAAAAATAGGCAGAGTTCTGGTCAGGTACAAGCTAAAGGTCTGACTCAAAGCAGTTATCTCCATCAAGAAGTAAATTCAACTTTTAGACAAACTTAAAGTCATGGACCTATATCACCTGTTTGGAACTTTGTGTTGAATCAGTGTAGCTTGAGCTGTGATAAACTTTTTCATGTGTTAAAGGCTAATATGAATTACTAATAGGAATGTGCAATCAAAATTATTCAGGCTCAAGCATTAGAGAATTATCAACCCTGAGTGAATGTAATTTATTTCAAATTCATCATCCCGTGGAAAAGGAACCCCTCAGTGTAGCAGAAGACTGCTTTTTTTTATATTTAAGTTACTATCAAACAGATCTTACCTAAAAGTCATAATATGTCCATTGGCACAGAAACATGCAAGGCAGATACTGTTACTCAACGACACTATGTCTCCACGAAGAACAAAAGAAGTCTCTGTTATATTTTGCTTATAAATACAGTTCTGGGATGGCAGTGAGATAACTTTTGCTTGCTTTTCTGAACATATCACTGCATATTGGTTTTCACTGATTTCCTGAGAGGAAGAAGGGGACACTGAGACAGGTCGTCGCTTTTTTGCTTTTTCTTTTTCATCTTTATCTTCAGGAACATTGTGTTCTCTCCAGGGTTCATGTGCCGGTGGAACCAAGGATCCTGTGGTGTCCAAAAAAGCCATTCTCAAGATTGCCCCTTTTAGCCTCAGGATGGTTCCTAGGACAGAGTAATTGAGAACATTTCTAAAACAGTTCTCCTAAATTGCTTTTCAAGCTACAACATATTCCTTTAAGAAGCTAGGAGAATGAAAAGAAAACAAAGAACCTCAGTTTGCCTCCCTAGCAAAACAGATGTACACAAACCTCGGGCATTTATCTAAAAATTAAGCACAAATGTAATCAGGAAAATATTAAACAAGTTTTCAAGGGTGAAATGGGTGCATAATCTTTCACCAACTACAAGGGAAATGTATTTGTATTTAAGTTCAGTGGCACAAATAAAACTCATTTAATTCTCTCTTGAGAATTATTAAACACAGTATGTTTAATAATAAAAACGTTATTAGTCAAATGCAAGCACCACTTTTCCTTCCATTGGTCTAAAAACAAGCATGTGCTGTTTTGTTTTTTTTTTATTTCTCCCCTGTAGTTCACACTTGAATCCACTTCTCTAGCTTGAAATAAAAAAGTTTTTCCTCCTTAGTATTCAAATCACTGTCTCTGTAGGCCAGATCTTCAGTGAATAAATTTTATTTTATTTTAATTTATTCATACATAAGTAACAACATGAACATTTGCTAAGTAAAAAATATAAAGCAATATCTTTTAAGGATTATGCTGAAGATCCTAACAAGAATCATACTGCCTAGCCTGCAGCATTGCCTTTATGATCAAATGTTACCAAATCTGACCACTCACTCAATGGGCACAAATCCCATATACGGTCTAGATGTCCACTCCTAATCATTCCTATAATCAAATAGCATTGCAATTTCTATGTTGGATACCATCTGTGTAGCAAAATGGAGAAGAGTAGCATGTTCTGCATGGGAGAGTGGTAGCAGGAAAGCTAAATCTATGAGTAACAGTAAATCCAATAAACCATTAATACATAGTAACAACAAAATCAGTTTCAGTGCATCAGAAAAACAAGATACAAGACCTTTCCCAGCAATCCAAAGGAATATATATTTCACTAATATTTCAAGCTAGTTGTTCAATTTACAGCCCTAGTTTGCACTCCCTTTTCTTGCTGCAGGAAAACTGATTGATTCTTATCTCATGACTAAAAAACAACAATAAACTGAGCATTTGATACAATTCATCTCTTCTGCTATCTCTGTTTAACAACTGCAAACGTTTTCTCAGCAAGTAAACACTTTAGTTGTATTTCTATATTTTATGAAATTGTACCTTCCACTTTTCCAATTTGAGAAACTCTGGTAACAAAGTAACCAGTCTAGCTTGTTAAACTTATCAGCTAAATCAATTGAATATATATTTTTAATAATACATAACTGAAAACACCGAACAGTTTATTAAAAAAAAAAAAAGAAGAATGACAATACTTTATCAAAGCATATTAAAGCCTGTTCGCTTTGTACATACCACTAGGAGAAACAATTACTGGCTGAAGAAGTCTTTGCTCTCCTCCTGGGGGTAAGTTCAGTACAATGACAAGCACTGTACCTAGTGTGGTCCCAACCCACAGGCATGGGGAAGGTGATGTATCAGCTTTTCTTGTGAAAGTCTCACAAAAATGAAGAGCTGAAATCGCCTCGCGTGACTCTTTATCAATGCTAGTTACACTAGAACTCCGGGATCGACTGAAAGAGTTGTCTTTGACATCTGAAAATAAATCAGTATTAATTAAAAAGAATGGCAAATTGGAGGGATTAAGAGAAATGAATTATTTTTTTCTTCTTTAGCATCAACTCTATACTAACTATAATTCTATTTGTTTTTTTACTGGTACCCTTCCTTAGTTGTATTTCCTTATTCCCCAGTTTCCAGCTGTTTCTTGAGCAAAGCACCCAATCTTTGTTTCAGAGGTAGCCATTAGATAATTATCATGGACAATTTAAAGGCATATTTCTGTCTTCTAGAGCCAGAGAATAACAGTCATCAAGTGGCACTCCCTTAAAGAAATTTAATTATAAATCTCTCTACCAATTAGTTCATTGATCACATGAAAAAAATACTGTTTCCCATGGAACACAGTTAAATAATCTTAGGAAGATACAACCATTTTACTTCAGGAAATGCAGTGACCTCTGCAAAGCATGATAGCCTGCAACCTGTAACGACTCACAATATTGTTCCACTTTAAGTAACTGTGTGCAGGAGATCTAACAGGCTATTTGCACTCCCCCAAACTTTTAGTAAGAGAAAAACAAATGCTATCAAATTCCACCCGGTACTGCTATGCAAAGCTCAAGACTTCCACCTGGAATGCTGCAGCATAGTGCCAGTAATAGCACTGAAGCTTTTCTGGATGTCTTACTCACTGTTTAGCAACAAGTGACTTCTAATGTTAAAAAGGTAAATGTGCTGCTCTACTCTTGCTGTATGCTATCTATAGGTGTGGCAATACCTAATACATCAGCAGACACTGAATTTATCTGTGCATTCAAAAATTAATACTATACTTTATTATTTCATAATTGTAGAGTTTTAGCACAAGACAGCTGTCACCAGCAAAAGTTTGATGCAATTTATATTATGCTTTTAAAAAAATAATTTAAAAAATCTTTTCAATATGGTATAGATGCAATTGACATTTTCAAGCAGGGTTAAGAGCTAAAGAACAACATTCAACAATGTACTATTTGGAACTATTACTATGTTAGTTTCATTAAATTATTGAAAAACTTTCTACAAAGAACATCTAACATGCATTTGAAAAGCATACAAACATTTTATCTGACTGAATACACACATCTACTTAACACAAACAGTGAATCTTCTCAGGAGATAATTGCCTCATTCCAACAAGGATAGAAAACAACATTGTCCTGTTGAATTTTAGCTGTCAAATATAAAACACGGATTATAGAAACTAACTCAAACACTCAGATGTTGACATACTAAGTTTTTAGATTAAAAAACAATAAATCCAGTATAAAACAATGAAAACAATAATTTGTTTTTATAAGTCTTCTAATGACCACCACCTCTGATAATGCTTGTTTTTCAGGCTTGAGTATTTACTAATTTAATTGTTATTTTCAACTTTAACATGGATTAATCAGTCTGAATATAATCAATCATACAGTAACTGCAATAAGCATAGCTTTATATGTGCATTTGTGAGCTCTAGCTAGTTGATTTGAAGAGCATGTGTATCAGTTCCAGAAGCATTGGAATAGACAGGAGAAAACCAATAAAAACTAACTTGTCAGACAATATGGCCATTTTTGAGAGTGAACAATCCATTCAGAATAAAGAACAGAAGGTTAAAAGTTTAACTGCTTTAGTGCATCCTATTTATGCTGCAATCAAGGCAGAAGTTTGTAAATGGATTAGATTCAGATGAAGAGGAAGGAACAGCAGTGTGATGAATCACTACACACCATCAGAAGTATGGAAAGATGAGGCTCTTTTGAGGAAGTAAAGCAAGGAATAGCACCTAGTGGCAGAAGCATCTTAGTGGATTAGAACATTGAAAAGCAATGGTATAATGCAGACAAGGGTATGATCAAGATAACTTTTGCTTTAGAAAGCAGAGAATACAGAAACACATAGTTTAGATTTTATCTGTTCAGAAAGGAAACGGAGCCAGTTAAAGATCTAGACAGAAAACTAATTTTAAAGAACAAGATCATGGAAGAGTAGGTTTCAAGAAGCCATGAAAAGAAAGGAGAGACAATGATAAGGATAATGAATTTAGGAGAAAGGCATTTCAGTTGTCTCCTACTCTGACTGCCAGTACATACGGCGACATAAGTGACAAAAATACAAGCAAGCCAACACTGAAGAACACTATGCAAAAGCTGTATCACTATGAGAAAAGATAGAAGCAAAATTAAATGTAACTGCTCAAGAAAGTGATTTACAGACATGAAAACCTGGAATAATTTTACACAGAACAAAGTGGGATCTCTAAGCACAGATATTCACATACATGCAAAGTCAAAACCAGTCAAAGTCTTACAATTCAGAAGGTACAAACTATTTTATGAGTTTATCAGAAATTATGTGATAAACAAACCCTTTGATTATTTCAGTAGAAGGAACGGCAAATATTAAGTGATGTAGCAAACACTGTAACTCTTTCAAGACTGGAAAGTGCTGAAAATAATTCAGTATTCACTTTTCACAAGTCTTCATTAAAAAAAAATAGCACCTCCAAGTACTTATTGCCATCAAAAAACTGTGAGTAAAACAGCAGAACTACAATTGGTCAATATTTAAGTATAAATGTATTCCAGTTTGCCAAGTATGAAATTCACCCTATATCAAAATTATCTCGAAACCACTAGTAAGCATAATGTGGAACAACAGAAACATATTGAAAAGAGCTGTCAAATTCTTCCGGTCTTCATCTTCTGTGCCAACATGGCCACAGTCAAATCACTCTAGTTCCGGACACTGAGCTTAGAAAGATGAGGGAAAATTCCAATTCCAGAGGATATTAACAGAAGCCACCCTAGGTTTAGATACCATAACCTAAAGAAGAAGGAACTGAATTTTGCAAAGAAAAAAAATCTGTAAAAACGAATTTAGAAATATGATGACAGATTTCAACAGCATATCGTGGAAAGGACGAGAAGAAGTTAATATGGAAGCAAGGAAGTTTGATAGATAACAGGAAATCTGTCTAATTAGACTACACAACATCGAAACTTTGTCTGGTATATTTCTAAAAACTTATTAGAGGCTCATGAATAGATCAGAGGTTAAATTGTCAAAACATCTGTATCCCTGCCAAAGGATCCTTGCCAGTCCTTGGATAAAGAATCTCTGAGAATTGCTTCCAACTTCACATCTCTGAGAAGGGCAAGCTGTAATTGTAAATCAGAGTGGTCCAGCTCAGTTTCAGAAAATCCCAGTGCCATGGACATATTCTCCCCTTGTCGACAGCAGCACCTGGCAAACACTCAGTGCTACAGCTGCCAGTCTGATCCTGGCTGACTTCTGTTGGGCTGGTGGTAGCAATTTTGCTGCAGAAAGAGGAGCAAGCTGTGGCAGGCAGAAAGCAGCTGCATTTATTACTGTAGGTCTACACTTGTCCCCCATCATCTTCAGAGAACAAGTCAGAAGAGCTGGATCTGATCTAACAGCTGGCAGTCAAAGTATTTTAAAAAACCCCAACCTACACATTTCTATGCTGTTTTAGTTAGGCAACACAATGACCTTTAGTACTACAGACCTCACAACTGAACTGATCCTTATTTAAAAAGTTACTGTGCATTTTCAAGAAAAAGAAATTCTCAGACTGGTCATCCATACAAACAGCTGTATGTTGCTTTACTTTAGAGAGAGTGGTCACAAGACAATTAACATTTACAAAATGATGCCCAACTATTTGTTTTGAGCACCTCAACATATCCTGTTATGATATTTCATTTTTTCAATTTAAAGTGTATCAGATGGTCCTAAACAGACAGCAATGCTGTCTGCTTGTTCACACTTCTGGTATCACAGCATTACCAATAAAGTGAGTGACAGATGCCTAAAAATTATGATGAAAGTGTGATAAGCCATATACAGGAATTGCAGGCTTACCTTATGATGACAGCAATGACATTTTGTGCCTGAGAGTCCCCAAAAAGAGTGGAATTAAAATTTTATTTCTACACTTCAGACAAATGCAACATAAAGTCACGATAGCTTACATAATTTAGGCCTCTTGCTTTAACATACTCACATTCAGATTTGGTAAAAATAAAATCAACTCTATAAACTTACCTAAATCAGGCTTTAACTCAGTTGGCAAACTTAGCTTCCTGGACATCTTTGCTGAAAAGTGAAGTATATCTTTTTTTTAAAAAGAATAAACACCATTTTCCTGGTCCTTATTTGCTTCTCTTGCAATATTTAATATATAATTATTTATTACATTCATTGAGGTACTTCAAAGGATTTCCACTAAAGCAGGGCCTCACTTCCTCAAGTGAGGGGCGCAAACTAAATAATGGAAGACACCAAAATCCCTAAATACAGCATCTTATGACTTTTGCTGAGCTTGATTTCTCTTCAGGCTTCAGGCAGGACTTAATGGATTGGATAAAATTGGCTTTGGCTAAACCTCAAGTTTCAACTCCTCAGGTGAGAGGTCACAATTTCAAGGATGTGCATCGATTCTTACAAATAGTTAAGATCCCAACCCCCTTTCTTATGCCCCACTTTCTGATCAAACCTGAGACGTTCAAAATAGAAAAAAAACAAAAAAAAATTGAAATTACACTAAAATTAATGCACATGTGTAAAAAACCTGATCCCCTGAGATAAAATCCCCAACCTTAGAAGAATGGAGACATTACAGAGAATAATCATAAAAGCATAAAAAAGTGTACAAACACTTGCAACACATTCAAAAAACCAGAAAAAAATTGTATAATACTGCTCAAGTGAAAAACAGCACTTCAACTCATCCCTAACTTAGAAATTCTTTTTATAGGAATGGAAATCTTGCAGTCCATTTAAACTGCAATATAATATGAACAAATGTTGCTATAGAAAAACATCACAAATAAACTAGTAGGCATATATACCCCTTCCATCTTTCTTTCAATAATTACTGGAGAAGGAATTATTTTGATATAGTTTATCCGCTAGACCAAGGCTATACTCTAAATTTATTTCCAGCCACATGCTTTATTTTTGATATATCATTATATTCTTCATGATCTTGCATGGGTAATACTTCTTTTCCCTAAAGGAGATACTGTGCACAGCCTCGTAATTCTAGGACTACCTCGTAATGTACTCCACCCAAAGAAGCCTGAATCCTGCTGGTTTTCTCTGTTAAAATTGGAGTTACATCATTCTAATTATCACTTTAACAGAAATCATTCCAATTTCTACATACCCTGAAGAGCAGCATGTGACTTAAAGTTACTTCCACTCCTTCCAAAAGTGAAATACTTCACTGTATCATCAATTATGCTCATCAATATTGCAAATGATAGTAATCTAAATAGTTGAATGGCTTCAATCCTGTCTTACATCATACAAATCTGTGAACATGACTCCAGAAATAATATTCTAATTTCCCTTATATGTCAATATTAAAAGTATGTCTGAATTAAATTGAAATTACTTGCTCTCAGGTAGAAATGCTAATCACCTACTTTAGTGCAGGCTGAAACTGAAAAGGGCAGTCTATGTGTTTTCTACCCTTACATCAGCATTGGCAAATACTTAACGGTGAGGCCAAAACTCATCTAAATGAGGTTTCTGGCAAGGTTTGCTTCCAAACAAGATCAACTCCTATAATGAGATTGGAGCTCAGAGATACCAACAGAAAACTGGGGTACACAACAGCTCTAGTGACAAGGAGCCCATCCTTTTGCTGTCAGTTTGAATTTAAATCAGCTTCTAGAGATCATGATATCTCATCTGGAATAGTAAATTACAAGATGGGCATTCCTCATAACACTTGTTTTTTCTGCTGGACATTTAAATAATAAGAGCCGAGATACTGAACAAAACCTCAAGTATGTACACAGAAAATAACTGGAGCTATTTTTGGCTTTTAAAGGCTACCACCATGTGTAGATACCTTAACATATTTAACTAATTGAAGACCAGTATAGTCACTCTTGGCTTTTCAAATAGAAACGTGTAGCACAATCTTAACAACTGGGAGAAAACTGGAAAGAAAAAAAAAAAAAAGAAGAAAAAAAGAAAAGAAAGACCCAAGGTTACAAATAATATAACATGTAATAGCTGATATAGGCAAATGTGTTGGATTCTGAGAGCTGATCCAGTTTTAGCTTTTTGTTCCTTAGTGAAAGGCCAGCTGTCTGAACTAGGCTGGCAAAATAAAACAAATTTGTGAGATGGTTTTCAAAGTACACTGAACTATGCCTCATTAATAAGACAAGAGAATACGTGAATTGTTAAAAAGGATATAATTACTGGAAATAGTGAATTACTGTGCTATGCAAAAAAACCCCAACATTTCAAAACATATGTTAATGTGACAGAAACCTCAATAATTCAAATGTAAATTAGAAATAAGGATCCATTCCTACAGCAATGGTGCCATCTTGTGTTTAAAGAAAAAACTGTCTAACATGCAGTAAGAAAATAGGAATATTTCACCTGCTGAGCCCTTTTTAACTAACATTGCTTGGTATGAAAAAAACCCTGCTTGTATTCACGTTGGCTTAAGTTTTACAATTTTTGATAAATTCAGTTTTTTTATTCCTGAGATGAAAACAAGCAACACGCTAGATACATTTTACAAAGCAAAGGTTATAAATCAGAAAAATAGAAGATACAGGATGGAGATCTACAGAGAGAATTCAGTGTCAGGCTTTTTATTCCAGCCATACAACAGGGCAGAGGTGATGTGGACTGCTCCTGCTGCACGTGGCTGACTTCAAGCAGCAGCTGCCATATCAGAGTTCAGTATCTCTCTTGGGGTGGTGGTTGCTGCAGCATTTACAGCCCAGACTGGTGTGAAATAAGGACACAGAGATCAGGGAGCTGTTGTACTCCTCCTGGCACACTGCTGCTCAAGGCAACAGTGACTGTTTTGCCTGGATTTAGACCTACATTTCATATTTCTCTGAACTAGAAAACCTAGAGTAATACACAGGTGCACACACATGTTCTGTCAATATATATAATTTGGTATCGTATCAGAGAACTGTCCAAACCCAAGAATTTTTGGATATTTTTCACAGGTCAGGCTTGGGAAGGTAGGTGTTAAAATATGAAAGACCACCTTTCCATAACATGTTACATGTCAGTATAGCAGGAGCGACCTTCAGTTCAATGAAGAAAACCTGAAGCCTGAGAAGGCTTCTCAATAGGAAGCTGTGGCTTAGAAGTAATAACAGTTACATTTCACTTGCAGCGGGTTATCCTGAGCTGATACTTTAAAAGGTATAGCGCATCAGTTTGAAAGCTATACAGTGATTTCTCCTCCATTCCTTCTATTTCAAAATGAAATTCTAAAGACTATAAAGGAGATGTGTGTCTTGGAGCTTTGACAATCAAGAGAACAAGTTATGAAGCCTATTTCATATAACACCCCATGAGAAATAACTAAGCAGCTTAGAATTTGTTAGAGATTCCAAAGCTCCCAAATGAGTCTATATTTGACAACTACACAAAATGAAATATTTGCATTACCAATTAACAAATGTTGAAATCTCCAAAATTCATGAGAGTAATAAAACCATTTTACAAGAAACTGTAAGAAAACATGCCCTTGGATATATCCAAAATTAGACCAAAGTATTAAAAACACATTGAAAGAAATGGTCTTTGACATTAAGGTAAATAAGAACTTATTATGAACATCTCAAAATTTGATTCAATGAAAACAGCCTTAATGGTAAATTACTCTATAATAATTGTTTGAAAATGTTTGAAAAATTTAGGTATACACTTAGAATGTAAGAAATGTGAGTAACCTCTTTCAGTACTAACAGCAGAGATTATAAAAGTTTGGAATTAAATCTACTCTGTTTAAGTCTATCTACTAATACTGTTTGCAATTATTTTTAATAATATTTTTGAAATGCAGGAAATAAATAAGACCATATAAATAAGAAATAAATGCAGCCTACTAGAACAGTTATAAAGGTTTTAAAATCTACCATATTTTGCAGGCACCTTTACTAATCATTTTTCCCAAAATGGTTGTTACATCTTTACTTCCAATACAATTTGTAACTGTAATATTTAATCAGCTGTATCTCTTCATGTTAAATACTTTACTAACCAAATTATGAGTAAAACAGCTGAAGATTTTGCTTCCACTGAAGTTGGATACCAATGTCTTTCTATAAGAACAACAAAGCCTTAGAAAATAAGTACTTCTTACCAATTCTTCTTTTTGTAAATTCATCTACATTTAATATACTTCTGCATATTGCTTCACAGCATATTGTTTATGCCTTCAAATATGTGAAATTTTTAAGAGAATGGGCTGGATTCAACAATGGCCACAGTACTTTCTAGAATTTCTAGAAATACTTAGTTAAATCAAGTATCTCAATATTTCCAAGGTAACAATTTTTTCAAGGTTCATCTTTGATGCAAATAAAAGGGAAACACAACCCAAAAGCAACACATTCACAACACATCTTTAAATTTATTTACTATCCATTCCTTAGCACAGAGCATTCACAGTTGAGTATTTGGAAAAAAACCAACAAACCACACCAACTGATCAAAATGTTGGTGCTTGAAGCATTTGCATATTGTTTTACTTGGGCCACTGTATCAGTTTTACATGTTTTTTTTTTTATCTCCTCCCCAATCACAGAAACCTTGTTTGTTAGTGTCACTAATTATAGAAATCTGTAGAAATGACGATGCTCTACACCGATGCTCTTTATCAGTTGTGATAAAGTGATAAATTGACAATGGCTTCATGTTTATAACCGCGTGCATGATTATTACCACCTTGCAGCCCTACCACTGAAATGAAATTACTTCACACTTTGCTAGCAGTATTCCCTTGTTCCCTATTCCCATGTGACAAACACAGAAGTGATATTAACAGCAACTGAAGTTACCAATGTAAATGATTTTAATTCTGTTTTGCATCACATTTAGCAGGTTCTATTTCACACATGGACAAAGAATGGAAAGAACTTGAACTGATTGCTCTGTGTGCCAGTGCAAAGAGCTATGACCATGCCATATACACCAAATTCATCCCTGAGAACACAGTTGATGGCAAACAATTTGCTTCATACAACATGGTGATGTTAATGACATGACATATTTCACAAAACTCATTGTCCATGCATATTTGGTTGTCAATTCCATTTAAAACAATGAAAAGCAGAACCATGCAACTATTAACACAGAAAAGGTGTTTTATTTACACGAAAGAGCTTAGAATGTAAGTTTAGAAAGAGCTAGAATAAGCATGCCAAATAAGCCATAGAAAATATGGTAGCGAAACAACTACATTCAGTGCACAGCAAACCACTCAAAACTAGGAAAATGTAAAATAAATAATTATCGTTAAACTTCCAATAAACTGTGCAAATTACACAAATCACAGTATAACTTACACCCTGACAAATGCATTGCTTACAAATGAATATTTGCTTTTTTTAGCTGTGAAAAACATTCCTAATACTTTCAGTTGAAAGACTTCCAGCTGAAACAGATGTGAATGGCTCTATAGAACCCTAATTAGGATACTTTATTAATGCTCTAACATAACTCTTTGAAAAGAAGTGAAAAAAAAAGAAGGTCACAGTCATTCCAATTTTCCATGTGTTTTTCACAAGACAGTGTGTTTTATGTTCAGAAGAGACAAAAGGGAAACATTATATCAATGGACATTGATATAACATGCGCAAGATTAGGTATTATTTTTTTGCATGTTTTTCTCAACCTGAACATTAGGTTTTAGTTACCCTGAATTTCCTTTAGGGGAACATATTCATGCCCACGTAAAAGACATTAATTTATTTTTAATTACAGATGAATTCATATAATGTATTATTGACAGCCACTTGCTTTCTTGACATATTCAGACTTCTGCTGCTCCAAAATTCATTTTCCCTGCCATTTCTAATGTCATTGCGAGAAGGTTTCAACATAGAGCAAAAATATGCCCTTTGT
>VXBU01012823.1:21100-33534 GCA_013400315.1 Bombycilla garrulus
TTAGCATTCAAGCAATTTCCCCAGTTCGGACTCACTTGCTAACTACTTTGGGGAGACTCAAGTTTTGACAACAAGGCAAGATTAGCTACTTTGGCAATATACATTATACAGCTTTTGTGCTTCTCACAAGTGCCATCCTTGTACTTGCTCTGCATTAACTTTCAGAGTATTAATTAGCTGCTCACACACTCAAGCACTGAAAACCTGAATCCCTGAACAGAAAGAACTAAAACTTAAAGCAACCCAAATTTCAGATGCAGTTTCCTCTTGTTTTTGAAAAAGAAGTTTACCTAAAAATAAATTTACATACAGCTAATATTCATTTGATAAAACTGAACATAGACAATTAGTGATTTGAAAAATTTCCTACAATTACAAAATAAAAAAACTAAACAAAAGCCTTTTTAAATTATGTGGATTGGCAAAGCACAGTTGATACTGTCATTCGCTTATCTAACCAATTAGTGCTTCTAAAGAATGTATTTTATTTGTTCGCAATCATTTATTATCTATGCTCTGATTTTGCAGCTTCTCAGACAACAAATGGCTGTCTTACATCTGGGGAATAAAACACCCAAAAGGGTGTTGGTGTGCTGCTTGAATACATGCAATTACTGGTAGTTAAGTTCTAATTAGCATAATTAGTTTTGAAACAGTTCAGATAATAACTGTCAACATTATGTCAATTTAGCTGAAGTTAATAGCATATTTAACAAAGACACACTCATTTTCAGTATTATACTATTTAAAAGAAAAGAAAAGGCAAAGCTCTTTCTGAAGAAGTAGAATTGTTTTTCACAGACATTGAACATTTCTTAGGTTTTTCCCTTTCAGCAATCCAGCTTCTAAACCAGTACTTTATATAGTTAGCCCACTCCAGCTTCCATAAGACAATTTTTACAAATTAACATTGAAAAAAATGGCAATAAAGAGCAACAAAGTACATAGGTTTGCAAATACAGTTTTCTATTGTTTTGGGGAAGGCAGTTTGCAAGGCAGTGCCTGATTTGGAGGGTGAAGAAATCAAGATATACATCCTCTAGAAAATTAAGTAATTAGTACGCTAAAAAGTAGCAAATATTTTCAGTCATACCTAGACAAAACATCCCTTCACTGCTTAGTAGAAAAGGGCATAAGTCATTCACAAAGGTCAGTTTTACCACTTTTCTAGGGTCTATGTTACTAGCAACTATTTCCAAGTACTAAAAGATGATCCATTATTAAACTAATAGTAATTTCACTCACATGTTTCACATTTTCAAGAAGAAACCACATGCCTTTCAGAGCCTGATTTATTTCATGCTGTATACTCATCTCACACAACAGACGGAATAGCCAACCTAAGCTCAATACTTTCCATAAAGCTGAAATCACACATCCAATCTTAACTGAATTTAAAAGCCAAGTGTATTACAATCTATATGTTTCATTTGAGGATCTTTGCTATAGTGTATTTTTATTATGTGAATATTTCATAGAGCAAGTTACCATTAAGTAGGCATGAATGCTGTTTCAGAGAGCTCTCTGAACTGTGAGAAATCTTTCTTGTGGCACAAGGGATTTTTTTTTTAATTTATATAAAACAGATAAACAAAACAAAAGACTTCCTGCTCCTTAAAGCAAGAGATTAATTTTTTAGTTAGGGAAAAAAACACCATACAGCCACACAAGCAATAAATCAGTAAAACCCATAAAAAGATTTTGACACTAAACCATGACAAAGCCAAATCTGAAGAAATTTTGCCCAATTAATTTGGGCAAATTATTTTCCTCTCATCTATACATTTATCATTATATATAGAGACACTTCAGGTTTCCATTGTTTTTGTATATGAAGCTAACCAGAAAATGTTAAAATCAAGAATTTCATTCAATCTGTGCCACACCAAATACTTTTCTGCCTAAAAAACAGTAATTAATTGCTCCGTTTCAGACTTGTGATCATAATTTTAAGCATATCAGCTTATTACAATGAGAATTTAACAAAATTGGCTTTATTTTAAATTTTTTTTAAGTATTTTCCAAAAATTATTCTCACAATAATAAACAGAAAGTCAAAACAGTAAGTATACAAATAGTATTTGGAAATACTTATACAAACAGTATTTGGAAATGAAGTTGCAGGGGACTGGTAGAGAACAGGAGAATGACCCCTAAACTTTGGACACTGAATGAGGCAGCAACTTCACATTAATTCCCAATCCATCCTACCCTGAAAAGATGCCTGAAGTCAAGTGAGATGACTGACAGCCTACAGTGCAAGAAGTCAGATAAACTAGCTGTACTGCAGTTTCCCTATACTCCTCCTAAACTCAGCACTGAGATACATATTGAATTGCCTTCCAGGAGCATATATTACTGACAGTGGAGAGGAATAGACTGACCAGACCCCCATAAAAACATCCTAAAGCAGAACCACTCTTCAATTCAGCTTCCCCCTTCTATTCAGTGTTGAAGACAATCTGCACCATTTTTTAATGTTTTTAAGTCCACACTAATTCCCTGTGCAGACTCCCATCATCTGTTTCTCCACCTCAGAATCTGTCTGTCATGGATGCTTCAAAATGCTCATGGACAGAAACTGAAGAGTAACATGACTATGATTTAGCTGCCTCTGAACTGTGGGGAGAGCCCACTGCAGTCACAACTTCCTCTTGAGGGGAAGAGCAGGGGATCTGATTTCTTACCAGGCACTGATCTTTTATCCCTGGTGAGCAGTGACAGGACCCAAGGGAATGGCCTGAAGTTTTGTCAGGGGGAGTTTAGGCTGGATATTAGGAAAAGGTTCCTCATCCAGAGGGTGACTGGGCACTGGAACAGGCTTCCCAGGGAAGTGGTCACAGAACCAGCCTGAGAGAGTTCAAGAAGCATTTGGACAATGCTCTCAGACACTTATGATTTATGGGGTTTTCCTCTTCAGGTCCAAGAGTTGAACTCAGTGATCCTTTTGGGTCACTTCCAATTCAGATTATTCTGTGAATTAAGGGTCCACATCAAATCCAATACACTACCCACTCATCACAAAATCAGCCTTCTCCTATACATCTTTAACCCAGTTCTGTGGATTGACAAAAAACTGTGTTCTTAATTTATAGTCCAACTGCCTATACTATAGGAGTGAATCAATCATGCATAGCTATTGAACTCTACTTAAACCAACACCTGAAGCTCATATTTAATCAATATGCTGTAAAAAAATCTATTATTTCCCATAGAAAGGTTTTCCACCTGTGAACAGTGTGAGATTTTGTGAATTTTTAATATATTATTGACAGAACAAAAAAAAATATTACATTTTTTGTACCCTGTTTGCAATTGCACTAAACACTAGCACATATCTTTCACCTTGTCCTTCTTGTCTATATTGGGTCATAGTCACTGCTTGGTAAGACCCATATCAGCTGAGTATCAACCTAAGTGAGAATGATCAGTTCTAGTAAACAAATTAATCATTTTTCAGATGAGCAAGACAATACATTTAAAATAATTTAAACTCAGACTGAGAACAGCTACATGAAAATTCTTGATAAAAATCTCTTCACAAAAGGGTAAACTCTCTCCTAAGTATGACTAAAAGCTCCAATTGCTAGAATCTAACAACAGGTCTCCCAAATTCAATTCTGCCAAATCACATAATCAAGGGGAAAAGAAAGTATGCAAGGAGAGGGAGTGATCCCTAACTTATGGCCCCTTTTAAGCGAAGACTAGAGTCCTTCAAAAGCCTGACAGCAAAGTATTTATCAAAGGAGGCTTGAGAAGAGCTCTGCCTATGTGACACTAACGTTAACCTCCTTAGGAGGCAAGTCTGATCAGCAGTTCCAGATAAGAACTCCTATTTTTTGTAAGAAATAAATACTGAGGAACCTGCACCTCCACCTCATGCACAGTCTGCTCAGATCTGCTTAGATGGCTCTTGCCTGCTTTTGCACCAGCATGAAAGAAACTGCAGTGAGGCACAGATAAAAGATGTGGAGAGACAGGAAGGAAGAAGTCTGTGGCAGACAGATATGCCATAAAACTAGATAGGTGATGAGTTAAAGGGCCTTAAGGAAGCCTTGCTTCCTGAATTTTTCATTAGTCTATTGTTTTATGACCATTTAAAATATTTATTATTGAAGTGGTGCTGCATCTTCCTCTTCTTATAGTTTAAACATTACAGCAAAACAAGGCACAATATTGCTAGCACCATGTCCCCTAACAGTTGTGCAGATAGAAACAGAACATCAAACAGCAACACAGCCCTTTTTAAATTTAGTTAATTTGGAATAAATAATTTTTTACTCCCTAACATAGGAAAGAAGAAAAAATGTGGGTTTAATACAATTTAAATTCATTTCTGACCATTCACCTATTTTCTTTTTCATTTCAATCATACATAACCCAAGTACCTCATTCACAATTAACAAAATACACAGGTTGACACTTAATTCCCTAGAAAATGTTAAGGTTCAAAGCACAGAACTTCCAATAGAGTGAAGTGTTTGTAGTAAGGGTGGAATTCAAAAAGCCATATATTTGCCCTAAAGAGCCATAAACAGCACCACCACCTAGCAGAAGCCAGGATTAGATTTACAGGTGTAGATTTGTTGCATCTAAAGTGAAATACTACAGACAGATGAGAGAAAACAGCCATCTACCTATCAATATGATATGAAAAAGTGTCATGGTGATATCTGCTCAGCATTGGCTGACCATAGCCACCTTCAATCTGAATACTGTGTTTAAAAAATCCAAAACAAATCGCAGAATAAGCTCCCTCTGGAAAGTAGATATGGATCAACAAAGTTTTAATGACCAGCAAAAGGAAGAAGAGGAGGGAGATAAAGCATTAATAATTTTTTTCTTTCTTGATACAAGAAATATTACCATAACTCTATGAAGAGAAGTATAGGCTAGTACACAGGGCCCTGCTTGAAACCAAAAAGCTGAAAGTTCAAGTGTGTGGTGCATCTCTGCTCCTTTCTCTTCCCTTATCATTTTTTCCAAGATACTTCATTAAACTCATCTTCACCCATCTACATCCTCATGAGGACAAAGTACTTCAGGAAGTGGAAACAGACATTGATAGAAAAGAATGCTCAGGAGAAAGGACAGTTGCCTTCTATTGAATGCCTTTTTTTAAGGAAAGAAACCATTTAAATGTGAACAGCTATATTAATGCAACATTCAGCTCAGGCTTTATGCAAAGTCCAGTAACCCAATACAGAGTTACTGCTACTATAAATGTTATTCAGCTGCACTTAACATATTAAGTAATGTTTTGTGTAGGCATGCATTAGGTACTTTAAAAATGCAGCTTAAGGAGGAGAGACTGGTCTGGAAAGAGACACTGGTTTGATCACCATCCTCCCACCAACAGAGACAATTTTTTTTACTATATTTCTAGCATTAAAAAAAAAAAAAAAATTACTCACCAAACTAGCAGTGAGTGAAGGTGCTGACTGTCCAAGTGTTTGGTAGCGTATCCGAACAAGATTAGTGGTTTCTACAGGTTGCCACAGCTGCTGTCCAGTTGTAATGGGAAGCAAATATTTGCCTGTCAAGTTCACAAAGAGTGAGTTAAAATATGAGATGCTGCAGTTGAGGCAATGCAATGGACATTTTACTGTAACACTCTTGCCACCATCAAAACATCTTTCCCTGCAGCCCTGATCAGAGCTGATTCCAACAGAATTCCTGCCATTCACTTGCTAGTCCTTCACATCATCCTTCCACTTGATACAGTTCTCTGTTCTCAAAACTGTACCTTTTTCCTACACAGAACACATTTAGAGCAACAACAGATGCAAACATCTAGAATTCTAGTTCTGAACCAAAAGAAACTTAAACTCTGAAAGCTAGTCAAAAATTAAAACAAGAAGAATGTATTAATAAATATTTCTCTACCCCTCGAAGGAATTACCCCTTGAAGGAATAAGGTTCTGAGTCTGAGGCACAAAGCGTGATTTATTGGAGTAAGACACGCACCATCTGGACAATTATACCATTTTGTGGGTGAGGACTATTCCACTTCTATTCCGGAATTCCTCATAATCTATCACTCAATTCCCAAAAATCTTTATCCAGTATCCCAAGTAAGGGGAGACGACCAAGGTGCAGGCTAACCATTCCTTAGGAGCGCTCACATGGGGCTCTCAGTGGTGCACTCTCTCCACTCAGTGGTGTTACTTTGCTGTAAGCAGGAAACTGTGAGCCCAGCGCCACACAAGGTCACACTCCTCATCTCAGAGTGACACCACTCATTCAGGATTGTTTCCCTAAAGTACTAACAAGGCAGACCACAGCTCCAGCTCATGAAGCCTGTGCTACAAACTAGCAGCAAGTAGAATATTCAGGGAATTATACTAAAATGTATCAATACTATTAATTTCTGCTTACTTTCAGCCACTGTTAGGACAATAAGCTATACACTGGTCTTAGCAATATGTCCACCTTAAGTTCTTACTTATCTCTGCAAACTATGCAAAAGTGATGCAATCACACTACTAAGGAACTGACTTCTCTTGAAAGACCGATGATGCAAAGCAACAATTCAGAAGACCTTTCACTTTTAAGCAAATCTCAGCTCAAAAACACAATGCAAGATCTTGACTAAACAGATCACATGAAAAACATCTCCAAACTACATGGCCTAAACATTTGTTTCCTGAAATTATTAAACCCCACCTCTTTAATCTTATCATCTCAGACAGCTGTGCAGTAGCAATGTGCATGACCACTGACACAGGATGTCTAACCCTGCTAAATCGGCACAGGTCTGCCAAGAAATCAAATGCCTCAGCTTCATAACTTTATTTTAACAGCAGATCAACAGAGAGTGGCTGAGGTCTCTAGGAAGTTACTGTCTTGGAAGCCAGAAGTTCCCAAGCAGCAGGACAGTCTTTTAACACTTTCCAATTAGTCTTCCAAATGTGGTATTGTTCTTTGTTACATTGGTAAAGCAGAACACACAAACATTTTTTCACTCAATTTGCTAAGAGCCTGCCCAAGACTAGAAGAAAAATGTGGTTTCTTGCCCAATTATCTAAGACAACATTTCCCAGAACTAGAAAACCTGAATTTATTTCCCATCTGCTCTCTCTGCCTCTTTCTATCAAATTTTGGTTCCCTTTTTACATAGGCTCCCATCATCCTCAACTAAAAGGGTTCCATAAAAAGCTTAAGGCATTGATTGCAATATACACATCTTTGATGCTACATTGATGTTGACCCTGAAATATACTAATGACGTGTTCAGTCAGAGAGAGCTTTATATCTATCACCTCAAAAGGTTAATTCCTTCTCATCCGGACAGGAAAAGAGAATTAAGAAGTGACTGCAAAAAAATTAAGTTATACACACCTTCAATTTAAATAGGTATGTTTTACTTCTTTAATGCTTCCTACATGAAAAGAGGTCTATACCTTTTCTTTCCTTCCTTTTTGACTCCTCAGACACTGGTAAGATGAAGTTATCAGAGAAGGGTGAAATCAAACATTGCCTGTTGCTGGGATCCAGAGGTTTCCAGACAGCTCCAAACAAGCCATCAGCAAAATGCTTCAGCAATACCTACTTTGTCAAGCAGACATACAATACACATAACTCCTACAGAAACTCTGTATTAATCCACTATAGAAGCCATCAGGAAAGTTATGTTACATAATTTTCAAGCTCATCACTGTAGCAGAGTATTAGGGCATTTTATCCTCATAGAAATCAGTATTTGAAAAGCAATAAGTCTTCCCCTGATCCTTTCAAGAAAGAAAATGGTTCATTCCAATAAAGTTTGTTCTTAAACTGGGGAACATCATTACTCTTTGGCTAACAAAGTGCACTTTCTCATAGGATGCTGCAGTTTGGGAATGGTATTCCTCAACTCAGTTTTCCCAGTAAAAAAGAAAATCATAAGCTGCACCCTCCCACTCTAGTGGGACACACAAAAGGCACAGATCAAGGCTTCAGGTAAGGACATTTACTGGAAACAGCAATAAGAAAATGAACAGCAATAACAAAAACACTAAACACAAATATGTAGACAAAGAGACGGTTATTCCATGCAGAAATGCTCACCAAGTCCAGTTCAACAAACAACAGTGGCGGACAGACCCCTCGGCCCACCACGCTTTCTCTAGGATTTGAAAGAAACCCCTTTCTTCTTGGTAGCAAGAGAAAGAAACCCTTTTCCTCACCTCCACAGCAATGGGATAAGATGGTAATGAATAACATCTGGGTCTTGGCCTTGCCCACGCAGCACAGCACTTGGCATGGCAGCCCAGAACTCTTGGGCTCAGTGACCCAGCAGGCTCAGCCCCCGCCACCCCCTCCCCCAGGCAGCCAGGATTACAGCACACACCACCACACCCCATTGTTGCATTGTAGCGCCTCCTACAGGCAGATTGCCAAGACCAAGAAGAAAGGTGAAGCTGTCTTTGTCCCCCTTAAAAGGTAAAGAGCCCAAGCATTCTTTCCCAATTTGGAAAGGTTCTGAACCAAGACTCTTCACTGGGACTCCCTGGACATCACACCACCCCTGGAGCTGCCTGGATTGGATGACTGCTAAAGCCCCGCCTAAGCCATAAATAGAACTGCCTAAGGAAACCTCGTGGCATTTTGGGGGTGTTGTATAGCAGAGACATGGACCTTCAGTTTCTGGCACAGCTTTTTCTCTTTAGAAGTTTGTTATCTTGGAAGTTAATAAACCTTTTTTGTTTCCAACACCACCCTAGGTGTCTTCCCCGCTCTTTTTAAGCCGTGGGTATTTGTAAGACAAAAAACCCAAACAGAGATGGGAGCTCTGAGAGCTCGTAACACCTGGCTCAAGGAGAAATCCCATCACCCCGTACCTCGTTAAAAAAAAAAAAAATTAACTCTGTCCTGGCCAGAACTAGAACACAGGCAGTTTAAACCAGTCTCAAAAGTCACTATCAGATACTAGGCCCTTTCCAGACTGCACTAATTTTCATTTCATATGAATCCCACTTGAGCTTCCCAAGAAAAAAGATAGAAGGCAATTATTTGCATTTCATACACAGATTAACATTGTTTTGTTTAAGTTTGGATCCCAAGCTAAAAAGGTTTAAATAACAAGACAATTACGTCTAGGAGGAGAAAGATATATGTGAAATAGGTGCTATTATTAATGCTTTATTACTATTTGCACCAGATCCAAAATATGGAGAGCTAATATTGTCTGCACTTTATCATGTGCAGGGCATTCTAACAACCACCTTTACTATTTGTCCTTTACAGTAATCTGTATTTCATTCTGGTTTTATCTTGCTCAGATATCTGAAAGGAAGTCTAAGATGTCTTGATACAGAGGCTAGAGGAGATGCAATCCTACACAACAACAGAATGTTGTACTAAGCCCTTACTTGCTTGACTTTGCTTGACTGACAAGAGAGTGGATTTACTCAGCACTATAATAAATATCTCCACTGTAAGAATTCACTTAATATTTCCTTATTTTTCCTGCATGATTAGCGTCAAGAAATATTTAAAATAATTTTGGGGATGTCTGCTGGAAAGCTAAATTAGGCAGTAAACACTATCAAAACTGTCAGTGAAATTGTGAGCATGTGTGATGCTGGAATGATCCCTCCTCCCATCTTTACCCCTCAACAGGAGCCTGGAAGGTACCACAGTTTTCACAAAATACTGGAATTAAGGCAAGCAGACTGCATAGAACTACTATTTTTTTTGTATAGTACACAGGCTTTTAAACACATTTAAAAATGTGCTTAAAAACGGCATACATGAAATATGCTTTCTAAAGAAGCAAAATTAGCCAGGCCTTAGACAAAAAGATGGTAACAATCTCTTATCTGAGAGCACTAACCTACTTCATTAAACTATTACACAATAAAAGTCTCTGCCCAAAGTGAGTTAATCATCAACCCTTCCTCAGTTCCTCCAATAATAATAAAAAAAATAAAAATCCCTCCTACTCCCCCTTTCCCTTGACATTATAGCACTCCTACACTTTTCTTGCTATAGTTACATTCATAATTGCATGTATTTTACTGCTTTTACATTTTCTTTGATAACCTTTGATAATTTTCTTTTACTTTATACATATCCACACTTCCCTGTGTTAAGTGATTTCAATGCCAGTATTATACAAAAAATTTGAGCTGAAATACATTATTATTTTCACACTGCATTCATGTCTGCCTTCAAGTTTAATGCTCCAAGTAGATGCTTTCATTTTTAAGTGAACTGATTCGTGAGGGATTTATAAGGGACTGAGAAGAAGGCTTCAACTCCGCATCAACCCTTCCATCTTAATTCAGTATTCTGGCCCATATACAGCATATAATACTGCCAGCATCCAGACCACAGACACACTGGTACTAATATTCATATTACTTTCATTGGCTCTGTCCACTGATAGAGGTCCCCTACTTCTGTCCTCTTCAGTTCCAAAATGGTCACTGTTGACTTCCTCTGCAAAAACTTTGCTGGTATCTTTACTTCTCTTCCTGTGCCTAAAACTACCAGGACAGCTTAAAGTAGCTATGCTGGAACTATCAGCATCACTTCCCATATCTGAATGCAATCCATGTTAGTTCAGCACATTTATCAAAACACATTTCAATGAAGGGTGGTTTTAGCTGACTATGTAATGGCAATAATTTAGCATTAATAATTTAGCATTATTAGCAGTATTACGCAATATAATTTAGCAGTATTACATCATCGTTAATGACCATAGATAATACATCACTGCAGTTCAAGGGCATCTTCCCCTTGAACATGCCTCTTGTACATCTAGATTCATTTGTAATGAGTATTTGTTGAAGGTCCAAATAGAATCATTGTTAATTCTCACTTTTATTGCATTCAGCATGTGCATATTTGTTGTATGACTTACTGTATAAGGACAAAATTACTTGTATAAGGACAAAGAGACTAAAACCACATACACTTCCACAAAAATCAGTCCCAAAAGGCAGGCTTTGCTTTACTCTAAATAAAGAAGTCTTTCCTACTGCTGAAGTACTACTTTTCCTCCTCTGTCCCTCTCAAATGCATATCATAATAGGGCGCCTGAGAATTACTAAATGAGCTCAAATTTAATACATACAAATCTTTGATTTTCAGTTAGAATTTAGAAATAACTTTGTCTCTGATAATTAAACAATTGCATATGATTAAGAAAATGTTTTGGCATCCAAGAAAGATTCTACCTTTACAAAAGTACTTAGGACAGTGTAGACTGCACTGCTGGAAAGATTTGTAACCAATCAAAATGCAAAAATAAATACAGAGGATGCATCTTGAAAGTTTTTGATAGAAATATTTTGTTAAAATATCAGGACCAGCTTTCTATTACACTACTGCAAATATAAGACAGGCATGTACTTTGCTAAAATGGAAGAATCTGAATACGGGCTGACAGCAACTGTTGTGGTGAACTATATCTGATGCTTACACGGGGTTCTCTAGTTGCACTGGGTTTATATAAAGGTTGCACTAAGTAGCTGTATTTCCCCCACACTACCCGTGGTGGTTGGCCCCTTTTCCCCCCACCCCTATCCCGGAAAGGTAGTTTGTTCCTGTAGTCCCATTGGCCAGGGGTCCCTTCCCAGGGTCCCCCTGTCTCTGGGGACAAAAACCCAGGACTCACCTGGGCCCGCTCTCTTTCCTTTCTGCTGCTAGGCGAGCTACCTGCACCCTTCCCTTCCCCCACGCTCTGCCTAAGAATGGACTTGGATTAAACAGAATTCAGCAGAAAGAATTGAGCGTCCTTTTGTTCCTCATCCTTGTATCGCCCTAATAAACCGAGGACTTTCGAAGTATAGCCCCCGAGGATTATAGGGGCAGGTACAAGCAACTATAGACACAATTAGTCCGAAGTGAAGTTTTGCATATGATTACAACATACCACAGACTTACCAGAAGCTAGCATCAATGTTTTAGTGTTAGCTGCTGTGAAATAGCAGCCTTCAAAATAGCCTCTTGCCCTCTGGACATCTTTAAGACAAGGGCCAAGAAATACTTACTTCAATTAATTATCTTGTTAAATCCACTATAAGTACTTATGATATAAGAGCACAATACTTAAAAAAAATACAGAAAGCTAGATACTTCTCCCTCACTAGTTTCTTAAAAATGTGATTATGCGATTCATTTTATCTCAAGAACCTATGCTCTGGACAAGTCAGACTTGTCAAGCACAGTTCCACGTGGATTGCTCACTCCATACCTCTTTCTGGGGAGCCTTGGGAGCATGAGCTACCTCAGAGCAACAGCAACAAGCCACAGTAGAAGAGAAAACTGGACTCTAATGCAGAGTGCTCTGTGTATAAAAATGCTCAGAAAAGAAACACAGATGGGTACTTCTCCCACTTCTTACCCCTGGCATATTTCCAAACACACACACACAAAAAAAAAAAAAAAAAAAAAAAAAAAAAAAAAAAAAAAAAAAAAAAAAAAAAAACATAATTATTAAC
>VXBU01012823.1:33734-49811 GCA_013400315.1 Bombycilla garrulus
TCCAAACGCTACTGGCCCATGGAACTGCACAATGCCCGTTGTGTAAGAAGGAGAACTGCAAGTTCACCAGCCCCTGTGCCCTGCCAACTTAAACAGGTCGACTGGAACATCAGGATCTACAATCACTAGGGACCACCAGAGATACCCCCCAGGACAGAAGAACACATGCATAAAGGGGAGGGAAAATATACTAATGATTTCAGGGAAATGATTATCATATTCCAGGACAACCAATCAATATGTAGGTAAAATACAGTATATAAACAGGAACTTCTCTGCACTGAGAATGCACGGCTTTGGGAAAAGCTATTCCCCTACGCATCTGACCAAATAAAGAATGCTTGCTTCTTAATGCTGCATTGGTGTTAAAAACATTTTTATTTTACCAAAGTTTTGGCAACATCACTGCCACCCACAAACTGCCNAAAAGAGAAAAGCTGATTCATTGACAGGTCTGGATGTGAACATAAGAAACACTGAAACCACTACCTGCCACCATGTCACCAGAGCAGCAATGGCATATCCAAAACAGACACTGTTACCAGATGGTAAATTGTCTTCACCTGGTGAACTAACA
Source organism: Bombycilla garrulus (assembly GCA_013400315.1). Classification (NCBI taxonomy): domain Eukaryota; kingdom Metazoa; phylum Chordata; class Aves; order Passeriformes; family Bombycillidae; genus Bombycilla; species Bombycilla garrulus. The sequence goes on from VXBU01012823.1 coordinate 34,312, forward strand.
CAATGTTTCTTCTCCAANTCTCTGCACTGAGAATGCACGGCTTTGGGAAAAGCTATTCCCCTACGCATCTGACCAAATAAAGAATGCTTGCTTCTTAATGCTGCATTGGTGTTAAAAACATTTTTATTTTACCAAAGTTTTGGCAACATCACTGCCACCCACAAACTGCCTGAGCGGCCGGAAGTGAAGACCAAAGCTAGAAGCAATGTACCCCCACCTTCACCACCACAAATTAGTGAAGCCTCACTCCAGGTTCAGACACTTACCAGGTAAAAGGCAGAGCCACCCACCTTAGCATTCACTAGGTTCAAGTTAGGGCACTTAGCTTTACTGCCTCAAATTGAACTCCTGTGGAAAACCTAGCTGTAGGAAATGATGGGGACACTGCAAATTTCAGGGTCTATTTTCATTTGGGTGCAGGGAGGAGGGGTGGAATTAAAGCCCATCATCCCCATTAGCTGTTAGCCAGAAAGTAAAAGAGTGGATGGATTTGAAGTCATCACCAGGAAACTTCAATATTTCACCTTATTCTACTGTAGCTGCATCAACATTACTTAAATTTCAAATGACCACCAACGAAAAAAAACCACCAAACACACACAAAAAAAAAAGTAATAATTTATTAATTGCCCAGAACTTAAAGGAGCATGTTTTGAATATTACTCAGCTATACATGGTTGAAGTTAATGAACAATGCCACTTTCCCAGTCTGATGCAGGAGGTGAAAATTTTCTTTCAGCTAATTTATCCCCTAAACAAAATATTATTCAGGTAGATCTATAATTTCAATAATCTCAATTACAATTTCTTTTGTTACTGTACAAGAAGCCTAGGTAAAAAAATGGTATTACACTCACTATAGTTCTTTCACTTTTTGACCTACTATAAATCTCCTAAAATGCTCTAAATTTGTTTCACTTTCTAAAATTAGATGAAGCAGTGGCAGTCTCGGGAACATGGTATATGATTCTATGGGTTCTCCTGAGCAGGGCCAGGAGGTGGATTTGTTGATTCTTGTGGGTCCCTTCCAACTCAGGATATTCTATGGTTCTATGATTCTGCGTGGCAATGCATGAAATAAATATGGTCAACCAAAGGCAAAAATTTGGAGAGAGATTATGAACTTTAAAAAAACCACAAAAAACTACAGCAGATCTACCTTAAAATTTCACCAATATTGGCAGAATTGGAACTGGAAAAGGACACATCCAGTTTTGGACCACAAACTAGTTGGATGAAGGCTTTGATCTATATCCAAAAATTAATATATATAAAAAAGAAAATGAAGCTTCCATTTAACTACAAAGGCATGCAGAATTAAGCCTGTTAACAAATCAATTACCAGGAATAAGTCATCACATCCCAGAAATAATGGTTCATGCTTGGAACAAAATTCTTTCACCAAAAGTCATCTAAACGACAGTACAAAATTTTGTTAATAAGGAAATTACTCAGAGTTCCTTTGCTAACAGATACTCACTGGAGTTATACTATTTGCAATGTATTATTCAAGTACTGTGACAACAATATAATATGTGAAATGGATTTGAGATCACTAGCAAATCTCCTTAATCTTTAGTTAGACTTGGACAATAGGATAAGTTTGGGGCTTTCAGTTTGCTTTGCTTGGATTTTTAAAGATTTCTATACCAAAAATAACAGCACTGCTGGCTAACCAGTGACTACAGTAACTACACGATAAAAACACCCTACAGATTGAAGTTGTCATTTATAACACTACTTCCTTACCTCACAACTCTACTGAAATACAACTCAGCAAAATAAATAGTTGGCAATATTTATATTTACCAGTGAGCTCAGCGACAGAACACTCTATTGCTTCCTTTTCTTTATCTTAACAACAAAGTCTTTTTTCCCATAATTCTAACATGCAGTTCCAAAACTTATAAACTGCCAGTCCATTCTATAAAACAAACATAATATACAGGTATTACTGCATCCCTTTCATCCCTTTTTAGAGCTTACAGCAGCTCTAGAAAAATTTCAAGGTCCAGTTCTCTAAGTTTGGTAACAGTAGGAAAAACAGATATTTAAGATTCACACTGCTCACATGATGCTACAAAAAGCACACTAAACTGCAAGTGATAAGAAGACAGTGTTCCTTTCAACATATAGTCAATTTTGCAAAAACAAGAATCCTGCACACCAAGATGTCAGAGATAACTGATACTGGCAGACTTAAAACAAAACTGTGCCTAGAAGACAAAGGACCCCAAAAAATCACTATTGTTCAGTTCAAACATTATGTGAAGTGCTGCTTCAGTGTCCAATACTCTTGGCTCAACTCTACACCAACTCAACATTTGGGGTTTTGCTGACAGAATTTATGGTAAGAAAAAAACGTCTTCCATTGCACTATGAAGAACATGCTCAGCAACTCATAATTGACATTAAGACGAACATGAAACAATGTATTAACATGCTATTTTCTCCACAGTATCCACTGTGTCCCCTTCTTCTGTCTCATGTATATGCTTTTATTCCCCATAATTAAATCTCTACATGCTTAAAGTAATTTTCCAAAAGGTAAAGTTACTCAATAGAAAATCCTGCTCCTGTTTTCACTGGAAAACATCTACCATTTTTTCCACTCAAGTTGTCAACCTTCATTCTAAGGATTAAATACAGGAAGTGTCTTTTCCCCTCTTCTCAAATATTTCTTTATCTGTACATTCAATTTATGCTAAAGCAACCAACTTGGAGAAAGTAAGTATGTGGTCTAATAATTTGCTTTACAATGTCCACTAGAGAGAGATCATAGGGAAAAAAACAGGAAGACTTAAGCCTCTAGGAGTATAGATCATGTATTCTTGATGTGCAATTATAGTTTATTTATAAATATGCTGCACTCAATTCTGCACTAATGAGCTCAGGTACTAGCAATAACAGGACTGCAGCCTCACAGCCCTCAGACTTAGTTAATCAGCTGATTAAATACAAACATATAGCTAAGTTCTTTTATCTGTGCTTCTACAGTTTCAGTGCTAAGCATACTTGAGCCAGCTAATTCAACAGCTCTTAGGCTACTTCTTAAGGAGCTACAACTCAAACTTCAGAAACTTAACATGAATATTAATTTTCTTCACTTTTTGTTTTTTTCCACTACGACAAATAACTCTTAAAAATTTTCAAGCTGCTTTTTAAAGTGTCCCAAAGAGAGTTAAACTCCATTTCTCCCTCCTTCAAAACTGGCAGCTTGCAAATATGTCTGCTAATTAGGCACTCTACTGCTACAGTTTGCTTTGATCTCAACAACAACCAACTTATCCTGTTCTGATGATACAAGCACGATTAAGCAGCAAACAAGGAGTTAAAGGCAAAATAATGAGACAGGAATACAGTGTCTTCTGATCTCATCTCAGACTATCATGGTGCAGACTCCAAACATTTAAGAATATGAAAATTATCTTGCTAGGCACACAGGGAAGTAAAAATCAACTCCACTATGCAGGCTGATTGAAGCCCTAAATGATGAAGGTAACTGACAATGACAAATATAACCTAATGTTAGCTCAAACACCAGCACACCAAGAACCATCTAAAAATGCATCTTGCATAGTAGAATTTATTTATTTCATCTGGAGAAGACAGCTTTGTACTGAATGCATTAAAAAAGCAAACAAAAAACCCTCCACACTGCATTAATTCAGCCATGTAACTATAGAACAAATTCCTTCTATCTCTTTCTACTAATTCTGGAATAAGTTTAACATGTGACTTGCTTTTTTTAAGGAAACTTTTGAGGAAGGCAATTGAAAAGACTGCCAGATATGCTCTGGGTAGGTAATGAATGAATGAAGCATGTGATCATGCTGAACCTTCCCACCTCTGTAGCCCAGAGCTCAGCAGTGTTAGCACCTGTGGTGGGCTCTTACTCTCCCTCTGCTGCTATTGGGGAGAGCCCTCAGGTAACTGCAGCTGAAAAGGCTTTCTAAACTGAGTACATCCAGTCCTGACATACATCACAATGAAATTGTGATGCCATTTTGAAATACTTCTGCTCTGATATGAGAAGGGAAAAAAATGCAAGAAGCAAAATTTCATATTAGAAGGCACATCTGGATAGAGCTTTGGCACTAAGAGTCATTCTTACACCTCATCCTGCAACACCCCAGCTTCTGGGGCTGGGGACAGGCCAACAGAGTCCACCAAGCCATATCCCCAGAGACAGCTACGAAATTATAGGGCTTTTTATGGAGTGGTGTAATCGTGTATTGTATTCATACATTCCTGGTCTAAATACGTATAATTTCTTCCATAACAGGAAGAAATTTTGATTATTACACAGGAAATACGGAACACTTCCTCTTACCTACACCAATATTTCATCATTAATAGAAATAACCCTTCTTTAAATGTTTCCATTAAGCTAACCTCATCACTATGACAAGCAGTTGTATATTATGAGAAGGTTCTATTCCCACAGAGGTTTCAAGGTACAAGTCACATGATTACACAAGTTCAATCTTCCCCATTCACCAAGTTGTACCAAATAGCTGACACTGTAAGATTTTCAACAATATTAATGATAGTTTATACAGCCCAATGTTTGTGAAAATTCTGCTACTGCCAATTGCTCCTCTGTATGAATGGAGAAAACTGCCTCTTCCAACTCCTGCCAGCACATGCCAACCCATGGATAAAAGAACAGCTTGTTTTTCATGGTCCATAAAGCTGTTGATCTTTCTGGTAATTAGTTTTAGCAGAGTGATGAATCTCTGAAGCAAAAAACCAGACTGAGAATTCCCAAATTCATTTCAAATCAACTACAGATTAATTACACAGGAATAGCAACAATTGCTGCGCATATCTGAATGATTGATGACTCAGAGATGGAAAGCTGATCAAAGCAAGAACATTAAAGAAAAAATATATGTAAATCATAAGGGGTTTTTTTTTTGTTTTATCTCTTCATGATTTGTAGACAATATGTGATCAGAAGAACATGAAGCAATTTTACTAATGTAGATAGAGTGTTTAGGATCCTTGGATTAAAGATTCTATAAAATGAAATCAGTATGCGTTATGTTCCCTGTACTTGTGTAAGATCAATATAAGCCTAGCAGATAACAGCCCTACCACAGACAGAGACAATTAACCCACCAGGAAGTCTTTTCCAAGTAGTTACTGATGAGATAACAGCAGGAAAGATAAGTTCAAACTATTGGTGGCCGAAGTGTATTTTTTTCTCTGTATATAATGGCAGAGCTTATCAGTACAGTATAGAAACAACTGAGTTAGCTGCAGCACTCTCCAAATTATGATCTCTTCCCAGAAATATGTTCTCATAATTTTCAGAAGTAGAAAGGGAGATAGCAGTCTCGAAATGCTGCACAGCAACTGAAGACAGAACAGGGCTGTGCTGCCCATCTCAGGCAAAATGAGGAGCAGCAGTGGGACATGAAAGTTAAGGGCAATTTGTTTTGCTTGTCCAAATGATTTTCTAGGTTAACCCTCTCCACGGTAAAAGCTCATTTAATTTCTCATCGTTTCACATTACCTTCTGCTATGGATTCTATTTAAGCATCTCTGAACACAGCAAAATGTGTAGACAATTTAAGCCAAAAACCCTCTGACTATAGACATCCCTTTGAAGTTTGTGGAGATCAAGAAAACCAGCCACCACAGAAAAGCAGCTTTTTAACTAAACATTTTTTCTCCTGATTCAAAACAAGTTTTAAAGTCCCAGTCTGTACCATTAGAAATACTTAAGAAGGCAATCTAAGGCTACAGCAAGAGACATTTAAATATATATGTGTTAAACAGATATCTATTGTCCCACAAATAACAGAGCTGATCTCACCTAGCCATACTTCCCTCTCAGTTCTGTCTAGCACACCTCCAACACCTCTGCACCCAAAGGGCACCACTGTCCCTCTGAAGCAACCCCTTTTTCCCTATCTGACCTAGGGCTATAAAACAAGCAGCTAGCTACAGTTCAGCTTTGTGGCAGGGCAACAACCTGTGCAAGAGTTGTGTTTTAAATTTTCTGTGGCACAAGCAGAACTTTTAAAGATCCTGTTTACTTCCCTGACTAGAGGTGTGGCAGGCACTGTTATGGGCATGTATTCATGCAGGGAAGGGGGAATCTGGAGCAGGACAGAAGTTAGGACACAGCAGAAGACAAAAAGGCAAATATAAAGTGACCATGTTACGCACTTTATAATATAAAGTGACCATGTTACGCAAAACTTTATAACCTGTTCAAAACATAACCTTTCAATTAAAAGATGAATTGGTCATAAATTACATTCAAGTTCTTTTACTCTGTGATTATTTTATTTCATGAATATGCTTATGTTTACCAACTACAGTTATGAAATACTATTTTTCATCTTGTCTTTCTATTAAACAGGATTTTAGCACTTCACAACAGGAACTATTAAGGGAGATTTGCTAGTCTAATGCTATTGGCTTTGCAGGCTACATGCTATTTTGATTCCAAACTTAGTCTCTGTTTGTCCAGAAGTCTTCCTCCTTGGCAATGAAGATTAAGGTGAGCAAAACTGTTGCAACAATTCCACTGAAGGGGTTTTTCCAAAATATAGTAGCACAGTATTTCCAGGAACCACTATTCATTTCTTTTATTGGACAAACTTTAATTAATGGCTGAGCAGCATTTTTCAACAGAACTCAACAGCAGATCTATTCTGAAAAACATTGATTTCATTCTTCTTCTATTTTGAAAAGTATTCTTTGCTTGTTACTAAAAAACCTGTGGTTGCTGGATTGCTTAAAACTGTGCAACACAGGGGGAAATATTTGGCTCTAGTTTCCCTGAAGCTGTGTCAAAAATAATTTCAGTTCATATCCTACCTCTGCAGGTTTCCAACCCTCTTCTCCCTGATCATAATCAGTACATTATGACCCAGTACATCATTCTCAATTTTTCTTGTATTCATATATAAAGAGTTTTGTAATTTACTTCAGCCAATTCAGTATAATAGCTTCTCAGTAACTGTAATCTTTCAGGTTTTGCAAGTATCATTCAATATACTGTGACGATATAGATTTTTTTCTTCTTGTATGTCCTGCATAACATTATTCCCTCCTGTAAAGCTCAATAAACTCATTTATTTGGGATCTATTCCAAGAGATAAAACCCCTACCAATTTACCTCTATTAGTATTCAGCCCTACCGGAATTAAACTATACTGTTTTATATAAACAAATTAATTTTGTTTTATTTGTTTTCATTGTTAATACTGCTTATGCTCTATGGCTCAATAATACCATGTTTTTAACAGCCAAAGGAAAGGGAAAGCAAAATGCAAAGTGCAATTCGCCTTTCTAATGTTTGGAGTGAACAACACACATTAGTGTATGAATATTCTGCAAATATTGAAAAAAAATCTGGTATTTGCAAGCTAGGAGTCTTGTCTCTTGCTTCACTTACTCCCACCTACAGTATTTTTGGAGTTACACATTTTTTAACAACAGAGGCAGAGACTGATCTGTAAGTAATTTCAAAAATATCTTTCTGAACTATTTTTCAATGAATTGATACACACTGTTAAGCCAGCACTTAAAGGTGTATTAAAAGTAACAAAAGAGAAGAAAGAATAAAGGAAGACAGTAACTAGTAATAGTGATATTAAAGATGAAGTACTTTCTCAAATTATAGGCCTCCAAATATTTTTCCCCCTTTATGGATCAGGAATATTTTTTCAAAAACATTAAGACTTAAATAGAAATTTGGGAGGGAATGTGTAAGCATAAAAGTTATCCCTTACCTAGCACATGTCAGCTCACCATTTCAAAAGCAAAATTTCTTGTGCCCCACTTCTTCCTTTTTTTCTTAATGACAATGTGATTCTTGTAGTTTCAATCCAGAGTGGCAAACAATTCGTAAACATTAAAGAAATCTAAAAAAACCCAAGACTTCAGTATGTTAAAAAAGGTATGTAAATACATGACCAAAGCAACACTGGAATTATTAACTCCAGATAACTGAACATTTGAAACAACTATAGGAATTAGTTCTCTATCTGCAGTGGTTTCTTTAAAACAGTTTTTAAAAAATCCCTAAAGAATATAAAGAACTTTCTGTCATCAGAATGAGTTTGATTAATTTAAACAGTATCATGAAAGCTGTTAAGATATTTAAATTATTTTAAGATACCAAAGCCCTAGGGTATTCAGGTTCATTAAAGTGCATTGGTAATAAAGCAGTTTAACATCATTGCACACTATATTCTCAAATCCTGGCATGAAACCCTGTGCAACATATTGCATGCAGGCAAAAAGCATATCCATTTCCCTTTATAAAGGCCTCAAGCAATAATTCCAGCATACAGATAAAGACTAGACACTAGAGCAGCAGAGCACAATTTCTGTATTTGTTTTTGATTAGACTGCCTTCTTCCTCTTTTATCTGCACAGCTTATATGGCAAAGATCAGTTTTTAAAGACCAACACTCCACTTGAAAGTTAGACAAAAACAAAATTTAAAAGCCACACCAGCTCCTGCTGAAAAAATAACTGCGCTGGACTTTTTAGTCTCAGTAAAACACTAGTTTGGTTTACACTTCAAGCTTTCAGAGCTGTAACACTCCAGAGTTGCCAGAGACTTTACTGAAATTGCTACCAAAATTGACACTGCAATTGTCTGCTGCAGGTCATTTATTTTTCCTGAAAGCCCATATAGATCAGAACTACTCTTACACTGTTTTTGAAAGCTTTATAACAACTCTTGATAAAAATGAAGTTGCAAGGGAAATGGCAGATCTTATCCTAGGGACACCAAAAATTAGAACAATTATGTGATGATATGATACAAGAAATTCCTGCAGTAGCGTATGTTTTTCCTTCACATAAAGTGTGAGACAGCTTAATTTTTGAAGTTCTTTCTGTTTCTCAAGGTTCCTTAGGACAACATTATTTGTTATTTACCAGAAGCCATGCAGGTGATTTTAAGGTGGGGAATATAAAGACAGGTGTTGCTGTAATTTCTTGGAGCTTCTTCCAGGCAAAGGTCAGGGAAAATAGTAGGAGAGAAGTGAGAAAAGCAAATTTCAAACACTTACTGCAGGAGAGTCAGCTCTACCCACTGTGGAACCATTTTTCATCCCCAAGTGAAAACAACTCTGAACAGTTCACAGAACTTGAGACAGAGTACAATCCTATCTCAAGTAAACACCGTTTCAATTTCCTCTAACCTAAATTTCATGTACTTGCTTCTAATATCAATTGACATCACTTGGACAGATAAAACAACTTCCTCATGAGGGGAAGAGGAGTGGCAAGCACTGATCCCTCAGCCCCGGTGAGCAGTGATAGCACCCAAAGGAATGGCCTGAAGCTGAAACAGTGGAGATTTAGGTTGGGTATCAGGAAAAGGTTCTTCCCCCAGGGGAGGTCAGGCACTGTAACAGGCTCCCCAGGGAAGTGATCACAGCACCAATCTTTACATAGCTCAAGATGTGTTTGGACAATGCTGTCAGGAACATGGTGTGACTCCTGGGGATGGTGCTGAGCAGGGCCAGGAGTTGGACTTCACAATCCTTGTGGGTTCCTTCCAACTCATATGAGTTCACAGTGTTATTCTGTGAAATTTCTATCTTTCAGTAAATTTACTGAAATCTATTGTCCCTCTCACCAAGTGCAACAAATTCCTCTGTTAGCCAATTATGCACTTTAGGAACATATTTAATTCAAACTCTAGTGAATTTTAAAAATATTTTTCTTGAAACACACAAAGTCCCTATTTTTTTATATTCAATTTGTTCCATAATCAAAACAATCACTCTTAAGTGACCATCCCTGCCACAGAGGTACCAGTCACAGTCACAATACCAACACCTAGTATCCAGAAGATGCTACTGGGGCAGGGAGGGCCTGAGCGTCCCTCAAACATCCTGCTACTTCTGCATGCCTCCACACAGGAGAAGTCCACAGCTGCAGTCCACTGCTTGTGGCTAGCTGGTAATGCTGTTCCTCTCCTGTGAGTATTCCACCATATAAATGATGGCAAATTGCATTTTCTTTAATGAAATCAAGTCTAAAGACACCATCATGCACTTCAACTCCTTGAGGAAATAAGATATAGGTGATCCTGTATCTTATAAAGATAAATAATGCCACAGTGATGCAGATTTCAAGACAGGTGTGATTTTCAGGCTGTGCTTGACCACCTATCAGCAGCCCCTAGAGGTAGAACCTCAAACATAACTCATCTCACTAACAGTTAGGAAACCCTAGTGGAAGAGACTCATGGAAATTCCAAGTGGAGTCCACACCTCCCCCAAAGAGTTCAGACACAAAGCAAACACCAAGGATCAAGATGTTATCAACTCCAAAAGTGCTAATCCAGGCGACACTAAAGGTGCCCCAAACTCACCAGTCAGAGCTCCTCCAAGGCTTCCTCTTCTGAGCTGTCTTCCATCTTCATTCAGCTGCCTCTTAAATTCAGGAGACTTTCCAAAGGTGGAAGACACTTCAGGACTGCTGGNACATACCTATATTGTTTAAATGCTTATCTTTACTGAAAGAAAAATATAAGTTACCTTCAACTAAAGATTATGACAGCATTTGGGAAAAAAAGATCCCAGAGATCTTAAGGTAACTAACTTGCTAACTGAAAAGAAAAATTTTGCAAGTGCCAGATTTGCATTTGGCTGAGCAAGAAAGCCATGCTCCTCTTGAACAGTTCACACCATCTCCAACCACTCTCACACAAAGAGCATTTTTCTCAGAGATCCCCTCTCAAGATAAAAGGATCATATATCAACTTACTCAATCCTCCATAAAGCAACATTTCCGCAGTTGTGAACCACGTGATCTGGAAACCTATTCCAGATAGCGATCGGCTCTTCAAACGTTTTTCTTTGACAAGTTTTCCCACATCCATGTCGACAGTCACTAGATGGCACTGCACTATCAACAAATCCTAAACCACGGCTCAGTCCACGGAAATAATAACAGATTTATCAACGCTAGTAAGAAAAAAATTAAATGATCCTGTTTATAAAAGGCACATTCATTTACACTGACTTTGATATTAAGTGGCAATACAGATCCTCGTTCTTCAGACTGGGTTCCTGTCATCATATCCACAAAACATTTTAGCTGCCTGGTCTTGACAATACACCTAATGTCTCAATATTTGATTAAACCCACAAAAACGAGACAAAATGCACGTGACCATATCAAGAAAGTATGAAAAAGCAGAGCATGCAAGTACACAAAGTAGAAAAAGTTTTACAACCATTCTTCTCCTCTAAGTGCTGCAGTGGTATGATGTCATCATTTTGAAAAACCATTCAAATATTTTTTCTGTAACATTTAAACCATAATTCTCACTACAATTTCTTAGGAAGCCAAGCAGGTCTAAGTCTTATATTTTTACAGTTCATGTACTGAGACTTACCAAACAGAAAATCTACGCACCACCTGCACACCTGATTCCTTCATCCTTTTTGTCTACTGAAAGGAATGAGTCAAGGTCACCAAAAACACTGATGAGGCTGCACAGCAAAGCCCATTTTTGCTTACAGTTCATCCCACAGCAATGTACCATCTTCCCTACAAATAATTTTGAATTCCATGTTTAATTCCTTATGTATTTAATATTTCAGGTTAGTTGTTGTTTTGGGGCTTGTTTTAAAGGTTCCTTTAATTAAATCTGCAGCTCACTGGAGGTGTACGTACACTCCTAAAGCATCAAAAAATGCAACTGATTTCTGAATCCACTTCTTCAGTATTTTAAGACTGATTCATGTTCACAACAGACCCTGAAATATTTTATTAATTCATGCCTTGAGTGAGTTAATATAATTAACCAGTCGGTTATTTTATAATTAATATAACCACTTAGTTATGGTTAATGTAACAATTATATTAACCACTCAGTTATTTCCTGAGTGGTTTTGGGGTCACAAGGAATATTTACTTGACCACTGTTACTATTCATCTTCCACAAACATGAGCATATCACAAATATTTGTATTTACAATTTATAAGATAACATCACAGGGTGAATTTAAAAATTAAATACAAATTACTCTTTTAAAAAGGAAGCAACTGACAACAGCTAACTTCTAAAAAACCACCATTTTGAGAATCTTTAACATAAGTCTAAAAGCAAATACTCAAACTGCTTACTTCCCAGAGACTGTTTAATTCTAGACTTCAAATCAGTCCAGGCATCTGAAGATTACAGGATCCCATCAAGGCTTTAGGTGAGTCCCTGGCAAAAATTCATGCTCTTTCTTGAAGCAGGTTCACACTTCAAAGTAACAAATTAACCACAATTAAAACAACCACATTTTAAATCTCTTTTTTCCTGAACTACGGTTCATCAAAATTTTAAACAACAGATGGAAAAAAATTAAAAAAACCCAATACATGCACTAAGCTCCCTACATATTAGCACTTAAGCCAACCCAGCAGAATTTTGCATCTTCCCTTCTCTCATCTTTTCCCCTTTTAACCAGTTATTTAAACTTTATGATTGTTCATATCATTCCCACAATGAATAGACTTTTGCATTCCACAACATGCAGTCTGATTTTAAGTCAGTATTTCCAATTAAGCTGTGCTCCATTTTCACAGCTTTCTGGGTTTCAGAAGAAACCTTAAGACTGCTATATACAGAACCAGCACAGTACCATTTAGGTCTTCAACTCATAATTAAAATGATATCCCAGCTTCAGAAAAGTATGATGTTTGAGAGCTAAGACAGTTTAAATATTAGCCCCCATTAGCTCATAGTCTTAACAGCAATACCCTGCCAGCATTCTCTTGCAAAGGTACCCCCTCGTTACTAAGTGACTCTATCTTATTTTTAAGGCTCAACACTACAAATAAACAACATGGAAGTACAAAATTTAGTATTTTCATATTAATGGCCAACTCTTGCTTCACAGAAACAATTACACACATATGAACAAAGCATTTCTGAAAGCTATCCAAAGACTCGCTTTTGCTTCCAAAGGCCCAAAATAACCTAAGAGCATGTAAAATGTGTATTTGACAGGAGTCTGTACATTCTAACTGATATTGCAGTAAACCAAGAAGAGTAGACAAGGATATACCCTTTGACGTAACAGCCTTGACATTACAGCTCTGGATGCCTGGGAAATATGAGAGAAACGGACTGCAGAAAGTATCCAGGATTGCTAGCTCCCTTCCTGTGGTACCCTCTAGACAGCAACATATACCAGAACTACAGGGCTTTATCGCCCCCATTCAGACCTCATTTGCAGTAGATGAGGAGGCTTTCTGCCTGCATTGGAATTGCCTTCCCATCCTGATAGGCCGAGCACTCATGTCCAAGGAAACAAACAGAAATCATTAGATTCTACTTCCTTGGAACACAAGCTGGTTCTGAAGATGCATAACATATTATTTATATACTCATATATTATATATTTTATATATATATATATATATATATATATTAAAATCCTACAAAGTGGTTAATCCAGTCAAAAATACACTACAATCATTCAGTGAGAAGATTACATCAAATTCAAATAAATAACTAACTGCAAGACCTATTCAGACTCGTTAATACTTATTTGAAAGACCTCCTGGAAACCTGAACACCATGAAAATTCAGGTTGTGCATCTTATCAGATCATATGATTAGACCCTGCTGTCCACAGGACAACATTAAAGCAACTATCTGTAAGACAGTTGAAATTCTACCAAAGATATTTCAAATAATTTTAATTAGGCTGCTCCTGTTCAGCGCTCACTTTTGCCCTTCCACAATCATCACTCTACTGGTATTTACTTCATACATACTAGCTACATACTACATACATACTGCTGATGTTCCATGGCATGCAAACACAATAGGATAACCAGGGTTTGGCTGGTTAACCTTTTTGATAGTCAATTTGCCTGACAGCAAGTTGCAGGGAATACAGTAGCTGTATCCCTGCAGGAAGTTTCCAACAGACATACACTGATGTTACATCTTGAGTATCTGACTACTCATGCTCTGCCCTCTGTCTTATTACTGCACTCCAGCTGCAGCCATACCCTTCTCTCAACACCCTTTCAAAAGAAATGTTAGTGACCTCAGGAGCACTGGGATAACAGAGGGCACGTTTTAAAGCTAAAAATATGAAAACAGTGAAAAATGAAAACTGTGAAAACAAGTGTATTTGAGTGTACTGAATTTGAAGTACAAGGGGGGTTAAGTTAGCCATCAAGTGTATACAGGCTGCTTAGAGAGGGATTTTTAATCAGTGCACATCTCACCAGTCTCTACTGCTAATATTCACAATGCAGAGATAGTTAACTTATTTAAAAGCCTCCCTCCCCCAACATTAAATAATACCTTCTCAATAAAGGCATTTTGAAAGACAAAAAATAAACAGCAAACACAAACCTACGATGAACATACTGTTCTACAATACTTACTTCTTCCAATCAATTTTTCTGTACATTTGATAAAAGAAATTTATCTGCTTATGTCATAAGTGTGATGAATTTCCACAGAAGCACTGCAAAATTCTGGAGATAACAGAAAAAAAACCCCCTACTTGCTCCCCTCACATCCATGAACCTTACAAAGAGGATCAGAGTATTATCAGAGGAGAATGGTTTGAAAAACGCCATAGACCAGAATATCAAAATACCCTTACAATAGACTTCTACGCATATATTTAGAGATCCTGTAAAAACAGGGACAGCATTTGAGTGAAAGTTATACAGGAATCAATTTTTTCTCGAATTTTTTCTGTATTTTCAAGCTGTTAATTTTTTGTATGAATAGATTCAGATACATTCCTCTGAAAAAAATTATTCTCATACGATACTATGGGCTTTTAACAGCTCACCTTCTCAGAAAGGATTATACTAATATTTTTTAAAACCTCAGTATCATTAAATCCATCTATCTACCATCATGTATTTATTCTAAAGCTAGAATGAATTCTCTGCTTTATAATTATATCATCAAATAGTCACATCAAATACATCAGCCCACATGTCCTTATGAAAATTAAGGACATGACAACTGATTCAAAATAAGACATTGCATCAGTGTTCAGGGGCACAATTTGAGCCATGTACATAATGAGGAGTGAGGCAGTCAGAAAAAAAAATGCATTTCAGAGAGAAAATTCATGGTACAAGGTGAACAAAGCTAAGAGAATACATTCAGACTAATAAACCAGGATAAGGAAAATGAGCTGTTCTGGGCTGCTGAGATGTGCTGCAACAGTAATGTCTTCTACCAATAAAATTAGATTGAAATAAGAACTGAATTCACCTGATCACCCACTTTTTTTTCAACATCCACTATGGTTTCACTGTCACTACTTTACTCCCAATCTCCCTCAACTGCTCCACAGGCAGTATTTCTACTTCCCACAGAAACTGGAAAATACTGGTCAAGTATTCAGTCTTAAAAATATGAACAAAGATGTTCGTTCTATTAAGCAATTCCATCTCTTTCTCCTGAATGCAGCACAACTTTCCTACCTCAGGTCATGCTCTACATGCATATTTAGTCCTAAAGTTTC
>VXBU01012823.1:49820-65560 GCA_013400315.1 Bombycilla garrulus
TGGGCACTGTCACCCATTTTATGTCTCACCCAGTCAAGCACCAATCCAAAAAAGAGATGCATTACCTGAAAACTCTCCCATGTATTGTATCAAAAGCAGAAAATATCCAGTGTAATTTTACTGTTTAGGGTTTTTTTCATTATCAACCCAAAGTCCCCAAAGAAAATTACTCTATTAACTTTGTTGTCAAGCAACATGTCAAATCACAGATGTTTAAAGGAGAGAGAAAACATCAGGCTCCAGTATTATGCAGATAAAAGTAGAGAAGCTTCCCTGATGCTGGAGATAAGTCATCCACTAAAAACTCTCATCATAAAGTNAAGTTAAACGCTTAACAGGAACATTGCTTCACAAACCTTACAAATCCTTTCTGTTTCTTCTATCTTCAAACAGAAGCTATGCCAGAAGCAAGCATGCTAGGACCCACCACTAGTTCAACAGTGATTAACCCTTTATGCTTCTAGTAGTCTGATACAAATCAGTCTGTTTCTTCATGCCATTTACACGGGTTCCTCTCAGCAGGTTGCCTCTTTGCAAGCACTTTAAGCACAGTTGCTGGAACACAATAGCCCAGTAAAGCACTTTTTTTGATGCAAGCTATACAAACTTACTTCAGCTGGACACAAGGGGAGAGGTATGTTCTTATCATTTAAATGCTCTCTCTAATTTACATTTGGCACAGATACATGAGTTTTGATTAGCTGCACTGACACAGAGAGCAACACTGAATATGATCTTATTAAGAGATAGGATCATACCTTCCAAAAGGATCTTAGAATTCATTTAAAAATACATTTTAATCAATCAAGAGCATAAGGCAGTTTAATTCTCCAGATGCTTGACAAAAACTTAGTAGAAACAAGTTCTACACTTGAAGAGGAAATGCCACAGTGGTGTAGCATAGATACCAGGGAAGTCTGTCTTATAGTACCATCATAAGCACAGGTGCAACCAGATTCCCACAGATGTCCTCCAGTAACTCATTTCTGCAGCACACTGGAATCCACTGCTTTTGGTCACAACAGCTTTTGAAGAATTCTGCTTGTGGGTGCAATCTGAGCAATCCAGAGTCACCTATGAGTCTCCACAAACCTATATCAAACTCATCACCTGAATAAGATTATCAACAGTTCCATTTAAATCAACTGATGGTTGAAATACTCTACATTCCCTTCACCCACAAGTAATATCAATCCACCTTAGTTTTGAGTAGGATTTAGAGAATCATGCAACTATTGTGAATATTCGAAGCTATCAGAGCAGCCTCTGCAGAACAAAGAACCACAAATAACATACCACACAGAGATAAAAGGAAACTAGCTCCACTTCCAAGAAGTCATGGATAATGAAGGTGAAGAGTGGATACAAAGGAAGACTCAAAAGGCCACAAGGATTTCAATGGACAAGGAAAGACCCCATTTCTTGCCCCATTTCCTACCACAATTCCTCAAAAACAAGCAGGTAGTTTTTCCACCACCATTGATCAAGAAGTAAGATCACTGTTTATCCTACATATCTTACATATATTAAATTCAGCTTTGCCTCTCCATGGGAAAAGTCTTGTTCAGCTTGGGCTGAAAGACCTCACTAGTTCTCCAGCCTAGTGGCATCTGTCATTCTAGCCTTTAAGCCTTGGATTATCTCACTTCTCTCCATGACCTCCAATTTCCTTGTCAGGACAGGGACACCACTCCGTAAGAACCTAGCCTTACCACGGATTGAAAAGGATTAGAGACAGAAAAGACATGGAAATTTGCTAATCATTCACACAGCAACACTTGATTTACATATTAATGCGACTGGCACTGCAAATATGTCCTTACCAAGGTAAAAAGAAACCCACAGTGAAGCTCTGTGACTCAAACATCACTTCTAACCATTGTATTTTGTTGATTTTACATCCCTAATATATGCAGAAACATCGTACTTAAAACTGAAGTCACTGCTCAAAATTGTCCAGTTTAGTATGCAGATCATATGATGTTGCATAAAGAGCATTAGCAAGCAAAGTCATGATGTTTTCCTATAGCACATTACTTGTTCTATCCTACTTAGTAAAGAACCATTTTAAGAATTCTGCCAAGGATCAGTAGAGACATAATCACATTATCTTGCTACCACTTCCCACTCATTCCAGAAAATCTTCATTAAAAACAATCATATTTTTCTTGAAAACAAATCTGATGCCTGGTCAATTAAAAGAAAAGAAATACAGCTCAGATAAATTTGAAATATCAGCTATGGCAATGTTAAAAAATAATCAGATTGCACCCAATCATTTTTCAGAAACATTTTTACACATAATTGTATAGAAAATGATGCATAGCCTTTACAGTATTCTACAAGGCCAAAAAGTGGCCTATAAATATGCATGCATACTGCTGAGCCAATTATTACTCTACTCTTGTTAAGATGAAACAGTTTTGTTACAATATGACAGAGTCTTTCAGTTCTTGAAAGCCTCCTGTGTGCTGCATCTGTACACACAGACTTATAGATAGACTGCTCCCTTTCCAGGAAACAAAGAAAGCAACTGTATTTGTATTAAAGGCATTGCCTCCAATAATTCACCCTGCCCTCAGTCTCCCTGGATTTACACATCCAGCTTTAACAAATGTTAAAAGATTAAGAAATAACAGGTTTGGCAGACCTCATGTAAGGCCCTAAAAACATAAGCAGAAACCAGAACACAGAACAGAAATCAGAACAGTTCCAAATAAATATAGTTCCACCCATGGTTAAGAGGGATCACACTGTGCACTTTATTTACGGGTAACATCTACCATTTTTATTTTATTCTGACACTCATACAGGTATCTTCTCAGGAATGCACATGATGTGCTAAGGCCTTTGCTTCTTAAAAAAAAAGTCATTTCTAAACTAGGAAAAACTGTCAGCACTCTAAAAAAAAGTGAAGTCAAAGCATCGCAAACAGACTGCTAGCCAGAATAAGGCTGCAGCAGCTCAGCAGGTCAGCCCCACTAGGAGGGACATAGAGGGACCAGATCCAACATAGTGGATTGTATGAGGAAGTCTGTTTGAGAAGTTAACTAAAAAAAAAGCATGGAAACAGAGCAGTGTCCCAGGGGGGGGTCTGCCAAACCCACTCAGCTCTGCTGCAAGGGTACCATCTGGAAAAAGAAAATCCCACTTTCTGCAGTGGTACAGCTCCTCTAAGCACTGCCTCGGCATCACAAAGCATGCTTATGTTTTACCTTTGCTTCCACAGTTTTTAAAAGGGATCTGATGAAGACAAAAAAAGAAAATCTACCCTTAACTGCCCAGACGTGGCGCAGAGTGTGCCACTGCTATACAACAGGAAGGATCCTCCCTTCCTGCCACTGTCCAGATGGCCATCTTATCAGGAAAAAGCACTTTGTGGTGTTGAAATTGGCTGTAACTGCTGCCACATCTGCCTCTTGCAAAAGACCCAGAGAGTAGCCAGGAGGCAGCAAGAGAAATCTGGCAGAAGCACTCCTTATTCAGTCTTGGGGCAAATCAAAGACAAAATCCAAACCTGGTGGATAGCTCCTGGGGCCTGGGAAAACACCTTTGCTGGGGCAAAGGAACAAGAGCTGGAAACTTGCAGCAGAAGAAAAACCACACACACACACATATTCCCCACACACCATTTCAGAGACAAAGTTTAAGGAGCAGGCATCAGCACAGCAGTCCTGATCCTTCCAGCCAGGCCCATGACACTGAGGAGCAGTGGTGGCTGACCCCCACTGCGTCCCCACAAAGAAACTACTTGGCAGGGCAGGGAACAGCCAGTTGCAAAAATCACATCTTCCTAACACTAAGCACACAATTCAGAGTGTTGTTTTATTTTCACTGGTTTATCTACTTTAAGAAATGGGAGAGAATAAAGACAACAAAATTTCAGCTAAACACTCAGAACCACCAAGTTTAAACAAAAGTTATTAATACTGTGAAAAAGTACTATTTTCTTACCTACCCTTGGATAAAGCCACCTCTTTGGCAGCTTTTTGTTCTTCAGTTTTCTATGGCTGTATTCATTTTCTTATTATCATAAGCAGAGCCATTAGTAGATTTATCTATGCACTATGCTCTGCTCTACATAAAGATATTAGCCTAGCCACACTGAGTATTTCCTTAATTTCTCAATAAAAGGAAGAATCAGCTACACAGCAAACTGAAAAAAACTTTGATATTTTAGACACTACAGCATTTTCATCCATAATTATTTTAATAATCCTTTTTACAGGTCAAGAGATCCATGACAAATGCATAGAAATAAATATTTATACTCTGTGTATATAAAGGCATCCATATCCACACCTTTTTCAAACCTCTGCAATGCTTTGGCTCTTACACAGATTGTTAAGAAAGAGGTTTCTTTGGCTCTTTAACTAGCAAGATGAAAATTTAGTAAAACTAACCTTCAAAGTTCCTTTTAATTGAAAAAAAAATTGCAATACATAAGAAAGAAGCCTATTCATCTTCATCAGCACTTGACACCATCATCATTTGTCTCATGGAAAAAAATAATCCAGAGGAGAATATATATACTCCGGAAAGAGGTGGTGTGTTGTGGCTTTTTTATTATACCATGAATAGTAATGAAGCAAAAGCAGTTTAGCCCTTTATGAAATCTATTTCCATCTACATTCACCAATGAGCTCCTAGACTATCTATAAAGGTTTCATTTAGACTATCAAACTGGAGACCTCAGAAAACTAACGGTTTATTCAAATCTATCTGCTCCATCCATGCTCAAATTAGGTCTCACTTTCCCCTCAGTTACACCAAAATTAAAAATAAAAATGGAAGATGAAACACTCCTGGTTCCACTGACCAGCACCCCATAAAAAACCACTCTGAAGAACTACTGTTTCAAGCACAGAAAGAGCTTATGACCATATTGCAGCATTTGAGGGACCTTCTCAGCAACTTATAAAATTCCTACTCATTAACTTACTCCTCTGACTAATGGAAAAACACACTTGAAATGCAGCTGTCTAGTAAGAACTGTGTTAAGAACTAGTTAAGCAATTTTAAGTATAACTGGGCATTCCAGCCACAGCAATTCACAAGTACCTCATAAAAATGGGTGATACAATCTTCACACATAATAAGTAAAAACATATTTTTAATTTATTATTCTTTATTTAGACTATTAAATTATTAAATAATCCATTTTGCCACAAAAAGCTTCAAATTCAGCATCACTTTCATTAGGAATAACACATCAAATGTTATCAAATTTATGCCAGGCAGGTACAAAACAAAAAGAGAGAAACTCGTGATGAAATGAGCTTGGAGTAAAAGGTTTTCAGCATGTAATGGAACTGAAGTGATCCATAAATCAACGCAAGATGAAAGCAAGATTATTTATGTGAAGGAATTGCATTGTTAATTTGCACTCTGATTGAGAAAAGAAACACTTTACTTGACCAATATACCAGTGATGTGCATGCATGAACTTAAGCACAAACTAGTAATAATTACCAGTAGGTGTATCTTCTCGTAATTTTTAATTAAGCTTAACAAGCAGCAGAGGCACATCCAGAAAATGCAGGTTTTTCCTGAGTTTGC
Organism: Bombycilla garrulus; assembly: GCA_013400315.1. Classification (NCBI taxonomy): domain Eukaryota; kingdom Metazoa; phylum Chordata; class Aves; order Passeriformes; family Bombycillidae; genus Bombycilla; species Bombycilla garrulus. Next base: position 55,380 of record VXBU01012823.1, read on the forward strand.
CTTTAATAGGCTCTTACATTTTTAAATAATGCAGCCTTGCCATAAGAGACCTTACAGACAAGGGCTTTTTGAGCTCTTTCTTTCCTGTTCAGTGCTGAGACAGACAGCATGTGCAGTTACTAAACAACAGCTACCATGAAAACCCCTTTCCCCAAACTCGTTTGAAGCTGAACTAGAATAAGACTATTTGATAGCTTTATAGTTTTGCACTCACCATCTAACACAGAAATCAGAGACTACAATTCTTATCCTTTAGTCTCACTAGGAAAATTAGCAGAAAAAGTATCAGAAGGGTAAGAATATCTGGGGCACAAGGGTGCACAAACCAATTTGCATTTGGCAGAGATTTGTAGTTAAGGACAATACTCAAGAACCATGTTTTTAATTTTAAGTGCCTCCATTGCATTTCAAATCCCTAAGCTGCCATTTGTCAGCCTCAGACAATTTACCCAGGTCTATCATTACCAGAAGGGATTATTAACACTGTCTGGTCTAAGTAAGATTTTTATTCTTTTTTAGCCTGATGACTTTAAATAGTACTACAATTAGGGAAAACCATTAAGACCATGTGAGACTGTAACCAGACAGGTGACACTGGATCATTCTAAAAACATCACCTTTGTGGTGGTATTCTTTGTGTTATCTAAGCAAGCAACTGTCCACACATTCCAAATAGCCCTACTGTAAAGCCCTACACTTATTAAGTAGACTTACCCTTACTTGTCCCGTCTTTTTTATCCAAGCTTTTCCAATTAAACAAGCAGCTATCTAAAACAATTACATTGATAGCTGAGAAAAGGAAAGATCTCTACCTAGATTTTAAAAAATATTAAGTCCCATTAGGCAAAGAAATGATAGCAGAATGCATCACACATTTTATCAGAAAGAACAGACATTAGTGTATATGTGGAGGGAACCACAAAACAGACGTATAAAAAGTGTCCAAATCTAAACAACAACTGCATTTTTTACGAACTCTTTAGAGCTGTTATGATTTCTTGCCCCTCATACAGAAAACATAAAATTAACAGCAAAAGAAGATGTATGGGTTTTAGAGATTTAATTATAGATCATATCATCTCAGAGATTTACACACAGTTCCTTAGAAGTTCAGTATGACTTAAAACTCTCTAAATTACAAGGATTAGTCATATATTAAATTATAGCAATTGATTTGTATCACCAGGAATCTCGTAAGTAATTTAAGGCAAGTTTTGTTTAAATGTCTACATTGTAGGACTTAGCATAGAAGCACTACAATATCTGCAAGATGGTAGTAACCTCTCAATGAGAAGAGTTTTATAATATTTTCCCAAAGTAATCTGATTTAGTAAAAAATAAAGTAGAATCCTACCCGTGATGTTTCACACTGTGCTAGGGTCTTACTTCAACTTTCTTTGCACTTTCCACTAGTGAAAGATGAGTACTGTCAAAAGAGGGACAACAACCACTGTTGCAGTCACAGAGCCCTCTGCAAGGCCTCCTTGGAGAGAAAATGCCTAGTCATGGAACTAGGCTCTCAGCTTCCTGCTTCGAGACCCTCGCTTATCTCTCTGTAATACTACTGGCTACATTCCAGATGTCCTAACACTACAGGTTAGTTCATCCTGACCCTAAACCATTGTCTAGTTCCCCAATCCTAACTAATTCTATAAAAACCCCTACTTCTGCCCAGTTTGGGGGAAGAGCCATCACTGGACACCCTTCACGGAACCTGCATTAAACTACTCTGTGGAATTTCTACACGGCGCTTCTTGTCTCTTCTCCCTGAGCTAGCAATGGCAATTCCTAGCAGGCTAAGAGGGCTGAAATCACTGATGCTGAAAATCACTGAGAGCTGAGCCGCCTGATTACCTCAGGCTGAGCTTGCTAGGATAGCCTGGGTGCCAGGGTCTCTGCTTAGGATCTTCAGGACAAGAGCAGTCCCTCCCGGGACCCCACTGTCCTGGCCATCTGCGGCAGCAGGGGGTCTGTCTGACCCACTGGACCCAGCCTGCATTGAACCACCTTCTGTTATCAAGGACTATATCCTGCCTGTAAGGCAGCTGCACTTTTGACTGACTTGTAAATCAGCTTTGTGCACTCATTTCAAGTAAGCATCATACCTCATCCTGTATTCTCAGGGTTATATCTTCTTATTCAAATAATGAATCCCCACATCTTTCATAAAACAAAAAAAGTTGTTTAAGTCAATGTCAAAAAATTTAAATCACATGTAGTCCTTTAATCCATATACAGTTACAGAGATTATCAACTAGAGCATTCCACATCAGCAGCTTCAAAACACAGAAGCATTTTTACTATTTCAAAAACTGAGAACAAATTAAAGCTATCAGAGGGCAAAGATACTGCCTTTTCTATGGTTTAGAAATTTGTCAGTTTATAGAAACCTGAAGTTTCTAAAACATGTAACAGCACAAATTTGAAAAATGACCATTTTATTTAAACGTACTGAAAAACAGCACAAGGGATGAAAAGGCTAATAAAATGAGCTACAGAATGATGAGATACAGGATCAAAATTGTCTGAAAACAAATCATTCTTCCATTCAAACAGTTGACGTGTTGGCACCAAACACATCATACGTACAAAGAAGGCCCAAGACAACTTCCTTCTTAAACCACACAATCTAAATTTTTAGGCTCTCAGTTTGGAATAATCTAACATAACATCAGGAATACTTCTTTAGTTTTATCTATATACAGAATAAGAATCTCCTTTAGATATATCCTTCTCACCTACAGTACCGTTTCACTTCATTTCAGTTGGTTTATTTGATTCTCATAGATAGCAGTAATTCACTAAAGCATAGCCTGAAATTCAAATAAAACAATCTTGCTAAGCCATACTAACGAGATTCCACTAGGAAAAACATGCTGTGCTAAAAGCTTTGAAATTTATGACTAATGTGAATACATATCACTGTGGGAGTTAACCCAGTCTTTTTGTGATGTTGAACTGCTGTATTAACTGGACATCTTTAATATGAAATTTAGAAGTTATTTAATAAAACTATTTCACAAAAAAGAAAAACACTGAATCATCTTAAGCCAAGATTATTATTACCATATTTTACTGTATTTCAATTACTAAACTGTTCTAATCTCAACACAGGTGTCTTACTTTTCTCCAGTTCTCCCCCCTCTTCCAGTGGGAAATTGTGGATTGAGTGAGCAGCTGTGTGGTAGTGATCAGTTGGGGATAAACCATGACTGATGCATACCCCACTTGGAATTTAGAATAAGAATACAGGTAAAGCACAGCAACTGGGATACACACATTGGCTTATTTGTGACCTCACCTTTATTTTCATAGCAACTTCAAAAAATGATTGCTGATAATAAGCAGGTTATGGACAGGAGGGCAAACAACTTTGAATCTCAAAGTTATGCCACAGTGATTTGAACTTCAGCAATCACTAAGCTTCCTCTGGCTAACACTTGGATTTTACCTTACCTGTTTGGAAAAGACAGACCATATTTTGCAAGATGATGATGATGATGATAATGTTTAAGTATCTAATTGATTGGCAAAACACTGCTTTAATATTTGGTTTCCTGAAGACTACAAGCATCTAATCAATCAGCAGCATAGCTTATTAAAGTCACTCAGGAAGGAGTAACTCTATGCAATACTTCTGCAGCACATTCTTCCCCAGGAAGGTCAATATCAAATACTTCAAGGCCCTTTTTATGAATCCCAAATGTACCATAAACCAAGATATTCAGACCTCAGCAAGGGATCTATTCTGTAGAGCTATTGCCTCCAGTCCATTCCCATCCAGGGAACATAGGATCCAGAATTCTTTCCTCTATCAAGTAAGTACACACTGTGCTGTCCACAGACAATGAAATCAGCAACCTTCCAACAAGGCAAATCGACAGAAAATATATACATGCCTGTTTTTTTTCTTTTTATAAAATCATGTAGGAACTAGTACAAATAGCGTATCTGTTTAATAAAAAATGTAATCACTCTAAATTATCCTTCACATTTAAGCTGCTAACTTAGACAAGCCATACTCTCCTTGGTAATACTACTGCTACATCTATTTTTGCAGATGCAAAGGTGCAGAACTATATGCATGCAGAAAGATTTAGGGTGCTGCACCACATTTTTTCATGCCCCATACAAAGACTATCAATTAAACTGCCTTTCCTACAGACTCACCTCTTACACTGCCAGCATACTAGGAGGTCACACAAGAATAACATGAAAAAATGGACTCCCATGAATAACTACTAAAAAATATGAAGGACTGTAAATCTCTTCCCGGCTACTACCATGCTGTCATTTCAAACACATAATATAGCCTCATTAAGAAATACATACTGGTAGAAATCCTGACTTAAGCAGCAAACCAAAACTAACACATATATTTTCTCTGTAACAACATTTCACAAAAATAGTAATCTTTAGGAGTTCCTAAAACCTTAGCTCAGAATTCTGGTTCAGAGCTTGCATACTCATACATTCCCCAAAGTGGTAGGCAGGGGAGAATCTTCCCAGGTGCCTGGAGGAAGCAAAGAGGAATCAGCAAGAAGAGGAAAAAAGCAATTCTATTCTTTACCTGCCTGCCTGATCCAAATTCATCTGTCTCCCTTTATAGGCATCCTAGCTTCTGCTGGGATTCACTACTGTATCCATGCTCTTCGGCACATGTCTTCACAAGTAGCCACTATGTTTCCACAGTGGATGCTGCTTCCCCTAAGTACAGAAGTTAAATTAATTTACAGGAAATTAATTTACAGGTCTAACTACAAGAAATGAAGCAGTTCAAGGCCACTGTTAGGCAAAGAAGAATGAGAAATGAAGCAATGCAAACCTCCTAATGTTTAATACTTCTTTTTATACTCTCATATTTTTATTTGAGTCTTCATGATTCTCTAGTGTGTATTGCAGATACACCTCTCTTTACTGCTCTCATAAGATGACTGGCACTGACGGGTGTTTTATCTCCAGAAAAATGACTTCAGGGTAAGCAGCCCTAAACCATTTATTTTTTAATGAAGCATAAAATAGAAATCTGATCTCAGATTTCTGCCCCATTCTCCTGATTTAGTTAAGGTTCTGAAAATATTTAGGAACAGACTGCTGAAAGATATCCTCAGATGTTAAAAATATAAGGTTGTGTCCCTGCCAGCCAACAAATGGATGTGTGTCCTCACAACGGCAGTATGCGTAGTTAACATCACTGCTAAGAGAATGGTCCTCTAAGACAACCAACAGTCCAATAACAAAAATGTCTAGACGTAGATGCTAACAGAAAAATCTCAAAATGACTGATCAGCAGAATGTCTGCATTAAGTTCAGCATATATATATAACCTTTCTTAAACTCAGAGCTTAAGCTTAAGACTGTCTCAGTCAATATAACTCTCCTCTGGCTCTATCTAAAAGGCAACTGCCCAAACAGCAGCAAGCTCTTTCAGCTGGGTCCATCTTGGAAAGCCATTCAAGTCCAGAAAAGGAAAGGATTCCAGCTTCTCCAGACAAGATGGAAAAGTAAAGAAAAATAAGCAATTGGACATGAGCCTATTGGACACCTTACCAGTTGCTGAGCCTATACATGCTCACTAAGTCACTGAACAACCTATCACAACTGAGGTTACTAGAGAAAGGCAGACCTTTCCCTCCCTTCCAACTGTCCCACAGCAGAGCAGGAAAATCAAGCCCAGACGGTACATTGACTGGACAGCTGCATCCCCCCAAGATATACAGACTTGAAGGAATGAAAGAAACAAAAGGATGAAATGCTCAACTTACCCATTTGCTTCCTCCTTACATTTCAAGGCAGTATTTAACATCCAAAGAAATGCTACATCATATGCTGTGTAAAAAAGCCAGCTCAAGGAGGCCCATATTCATCCCCAGGCTATTGGTTACACTAGACTCTGTTCTACCAGATTTTCTCAGGACCTGTCCACATTCCTCCCAAAGAAAAGACATACAGTGCAAACAGAAGGGAGACAGCAGTATTGCTGTCAGGTCTCACCTCAATACCTCACCAAGAGTCTTCAGAAGATTATGTAAGGGAAAACACAGATCACAATAAGCGAAAGACAATACTTAAGGATAGTACCAAACATAATGAGGAGGTTTGGTACATGAAAAGAAGACCCTTTAAATTCATCAAGGCTCCTTTCCCATATCGTAAAGGCATGCCCTTCTTATCTGCATTGTAGAAGTCCAAAATCGAAGTCAGAAGTCTGCAAAGTTTTAGAAAAATAATTGTTCCTTAAACTTTATTCTTATTCACTTTTTGGAGGGTTCCCCTGAAGTTTCTCTAGGGAAGAGGAACTGCTGCACTTTCATATTCCGCAACAGCTGAAGACAGCTTGGCATTTAGACAGCAAATTCCATGGTCACTCTCCCTCCTAGGTTCACAGAAGTTTAAAGGCCACAATATTGAGGGCTTCATTTATTTAGAAACAGTTCAGCCAGCATTTTGAGATATGATACAAAGGTCAACTCTCTGGACAGACCAAGTTTTACTGTTAGAGAATCCACCAACCAAAAAGTACTTTAGACTTTGGGAGCTTTTATAACTTCACATTACAGTCAAGAAAAGAAAAATCATATTGATCAAGTGTGCTGATCCACTAACATGACCTCATGTTTGTTTCACTATCATACAGGCTTAAGTAGTGCCAATGGTTTACCTCTACATATTCAGAGATCAGAAAAAAACTTTAGTTAGTAAAGAGCATAGAACAGGTTACAATTGCTAAGCCATGGTACAAATACGGTGAAAACTGAGGATCAGTATTCTATCTTGTAGCTGTGAAGTGCAAACACAAGTTTTACAGATCAACTTTAAATATTAAGACTCAACTTCCTCATGAAATTATTTGATCACTCTTTTACAGTTTTAAACACTGGATTTATGCAACCAGGGTCAATCCTTTTTTGGGAAGATCTCCATGTCTCTCTTTTGCCTAATGAAAAATTAATTCCCTTAGAGTTCCTATCCTACCTTTAATAGCACCGTGCCCAAAAGAGCAGAGAAGCTGAAAGCTGTCTTTTGCTAACAACTGCAAGCCCATTCATGAGTCAGGCCTAAGCTGTTTGCTTTCCAGGTAAATATGAAAGTCACCTGCTCACATCAACCCCTGCTCAAAATCTTAAGAGAGGAAAGTCCATATCGTCCAGATGACACAAAGCTCCTGAAATCTGTATACAGAAGTCCATAATGCAGATAATTTAACATGGTGCCCACAAACTTTTCAGAATAGGTCACTATAGTATCACTAACTCAAAGCAACACTACCCATTTATCATCATGACCCTAGCTGACAGAATATGGTTCCCAGGCCTTACTATTTGACTTCAGTCAAATTTAGTAAAGAAAAGTTAGACAAGCAAATACCTAGGAATTGTATGGTAGGAACTTATGCCAACATTTTTAGATCACAGGACGACTACAACTGCTGGGCCACAGTTACTGCCTTACACAGCACTGCTGGGGTTACTGTGCTGGTTTGAGATTGATCGACATTTTGTTGGGCAGGAAGTGAGGTGTGCCTGTGGATTTCCCATGAGCCCAGTGCAACACCAATTGTGGGCCAGATTTAAAGACAGACAGGAAAATGAGCCAACCAAAAGTGAAATTTGTCTCAGTAGGATATACATTTGGCACAGGACTGCCTGGGAATCGCTTTCTTTGCCTTCCGGCCTTGAAGAGGTAAAGACGTGCGGGCAGCTTCGGCCCAGCTTTCCCCCCCACGGCCACAGAGGCCTATGGGAGAGGGAGGCTGGGCAGGGCCATGCCAGGAGCCCCTTCCGAGGGAGCTGTCCCAGCAGGTGGTGAGGAGGATGTTAAAGAAAACCGATGCCCTGGCCTGGTTTCCCCCCTCAGTGTCCTGTGGGGGCGGGGGTTGAGTCGTGCCAGGCTGGGAGAGCCCCCTGGAGGGAACTGTCCCGGCAGGGAGCGAGGGGAACGGACGGATGGGCTGGCCCCAGGCTGGCAGAGAAGAATCGCCCCCCCCAGCATGGAGAATCCCTCATTTCTGCAAGTCACGGCTCAAAGACATCTTATCAGAAGAACTGAGTTACTGGCAGAAGTCCCAGAAAATGAGGTTTTAACTGCTTCTTGCCCAGATGGACCTTTTTAAGGCATGCATCCTGCTCAACTGAAAGGGGAACAGCTTGAAGGAGATGAAGAGACAGGGCTAAAGACCTGATGTCAAAGAAAAGAGGAAAGAATCCAAAGTAGGAAGGAAGAATGAAGGAGTGGGCCAGGTTTGGCATGGACTTCTCTTGCAAAGCCATAGAACTGGACTGGATTGCTTCTATAACATGTAGAATGCTTTTTAGGGGAATGTCCTAGTCCTGTGGGGGGTGCTAACGAAGCACTGAATTTTTGTCGTCCTCGGCCCCAGGGACGACCAGAGATGGGGAATGCTGGAGCATTGATTGTTGACATCCTCGGCCCCAGGGACAGCCAGAAATGGGGAGTGTTGGAGCACTGATGTAATGATATCCCCAGCCCTAGGGATGAGAGATAATTGTTTCTTGGGATGAAGATGGAGCTGATGAGGAGAGTTTTTGGTTTGGACTAGGAAAAAGACATTCTTAAACTGCACCCTAAAAGCTGATACAGCCCATGGGCAGTTGTGAGAGGACTGTCCCATGGGGGGCGATGCTTCACAAAAGCAAATCCGCAGGCGAGCCATTTGTGAACTGTGTGGCCACAAGAGGACTGGTATTTTTGTGGAGGATCTATGGCAAAGCAGGAGGGACTCCTGCTCTTCCTGATGGGTTGGAAAAATGATTGTTCGAGGGGTAGATTGACTGAAAAGCCTAGGTTTTGTTTTTTCATGTGGTCAGTGGGAGAGTGAACAGTCAGTCGGGGGAGGATGGATGTTTTGAAAGTTTCATTCTGGTTTCTGGTGTTTTTTTCTTTCTTTTTAGTGTTAGTTAATAAAGTTTCTTCTCTATGCTTTAAGTTTGGGTGACTGTGCTCCTTTTTTGGTCCTATCTCACAGCAGAAATTGAGAAAAATATATTTTCATGGGTGCACTGACCCTTGTCTGGTGTCAAACCATGACATTCTTGGTTCCCTGACCAGGAAATCGAAATTTGGTAAAGGTAGTTTATAGTTCATAATCATGACTCTTGCATCCATCAGCTTTTGTATTAACAGCCAATATACTGAAATGTGCTGCCACACTGGGAATGGCAAGCACCTGAACAGATATAAAGAAATGTTCCTTATGAGAACAGGGATTGGAATACTTAATACAAAGGAAGTGAGAAGTGAAAGAAGAATATAAAATACATAGAGAGGATTTCCTTCCATCCTTCAAAACCCCTCTCCCTTTATAATGCAAAGAGATGTGATTCTTTGACCATCACTCAAAGTTTTGAATTTAGTTGTACAAAATTAAAGAGCCAATATGGGAGATCTGAAATGCCCAAGGTGAAAGGATTCTGATACAGATCTAAACACTTACAAATATATATTCTTATACTAGAAATGCATTTGATATTGAAGCCTCAAGCAAACAAAAAAAAAATCCCACATTGCTCTCAGAATTACCAAGTCACTTTTTGTTCAAGAAATTATGTCCTCAAGTCTTACACAGGAAGATGGAAGGAAGATTAGGACAGAAAGTATTATTTTTAAATCTTAAAAAACACCCCAACAACTGTATCCTTCTTGATGAATAGCATAAAGCAGAATTAAGCACAGAAGTTTCATACAATATATTTCTTCTACTACAATCAATATTTCCTTGTTGCAGATCAAAGGTAAAGTAGAAACACCCTGGAAGCAGCTAATTTGCATACATGCTGAAAAACATAATAATTCATTTCATAAACTCCCTGGAAAATGGCCTAGATTTGTGCATGATGTTCAAGTACCTTTAGCACATCTTCACTATTACATCATCTGCTCTGAATTTTAATAAATGAAATGGCAAAATTATTCATTACTTGAAAACATGGCCACGCTTGCAGATTAATGCAGCCATTTAATAATCCTTTACCTATTCCTTCCTATATCTATATCTATATCCATTGATATATCTCCTGGGTAAAAGTGACATTCTTCTGTTAACAAGAAATGGGGAGGGGGCAGGGGCTGGCCATGTAAAATTTTACTTTTAAATGTATACACCTCAAATACATACCAACGCATACAGAGCCAGAATGGGTTAAGAAGAAAAAAAAAAAAAA
>VXBU01012823.1:82521-97810 GCA_013400315.1 Bombycilla garrulus
TGTTTTGAAAGTTTCCTTCTGGTTTCTGTTTTTTTTTCTTCTTTTTAGTGTTAGTTAATAAAGTTTCTTCTTTATGCTTTAAGTTGGGTGATTGTACTCCTTTTTTAGTCCTACCTCACAGCAGAAATTGAGAAGAATATATTTTCATGGGTGCACTGGCCTTTGGCCGGTGTCAAACCTTGACATTCTTGGTTCCCTGACCGGGAATCGAAATTTGGTAAATAAACCCATGACAGCTACAAATACAGTTACAGTCTCGGCATATGGCAGTATGGCGACCAAGCAGAACATCCAGGATTTCAGCACCATCTGAATTAAGCAAAGCCAATTAATGCAAAACCAGGCCTGTTGCCACCCTACCACACACAATGACAGCTAGTACCTAGCTAGTGCACAGGCAGAGGTATATTGGATGCTCTCTGCAAGAAGAGATTCTTACAGATGCAAAAAAAAAAAAAACCTCATTAGGAGTATTATTACTCAAAGTCTGCTGCTGCAAACGTCTAGGCTCTATTTATCAACAGAAGACCAGTTTGGGAAACTACTCCAGAACAGAATATTTACTGGCACAACAGGGCCTACACAAAATAACATAGGCACAACAGGGCCTACACAAAATAACATATAGGAGTTAGCGTCATTCCTTTTTCATTTAGTGTGCTCCAGTCCATGAAGCAATTGCTGCAGCTTTACTGTCATTAAGAATGTTCAAGATTTAACATCAGCATTACTAGCTAAAACTCTGTAGGCCACAGTACATAATCCTTACACAGGGAGTCTTCTAGCAACATCAGCCAACCAAAAACTTCAGAGTTCAACATTTCTAAAGTTGAGTGGGCTTTCTTCTGCATGTGCAGATTTTGTATTTCAGAGATTTTTAAATCACATAACAATGCTGTTAAATGTTGGAAGCAAAAGAAATTAAAATGCCAGTTGATTCTCTGATTGCCCCTGATATACAAATGAATCTTTTTCTGGTTATTCTTTCATTAATCCCAATGTTCATATACCTTGTATTTCTGAATGTGAAACAGTGGGACTGTTAAAGAGAGGTGTAGTTCTATGAAAATTCAGTAAACAGGTGTTATACTGTACACAGGCTGTTTTCTGGTTTACGTAGTCAGTTATTATTTCTAAAGATCACAAAAGAAACAGAGCAATCACTTTCATCTCAAAAAAGCAAAAACCCAAATGTCTACTTAATCAATAAATGTGCAATATCACCTCAGAGAGTGAATTAGATTGTCATTGCAGCTACACCTCCTAGTACAATGGAGCAGATTAATTTTTATGTTGAACCTGTCACTGTAATAATTATTTTCCCCAAAATAGAGTTTTTTCTGACATGTAATTCCGTAAACAAGATGGAGTAACTTGCAGTGGTCTAGTATGCATTCACTTGGAAAAAGATACCGACAGACAGAAAGATACATTCACAAAGTCATTTATAATGTAATTTACGGTTTAGCATTATAACAAGAAATAATATGCACCAATACCAGGCTTGCTTCCAGAGAGCAGTACCTTTCAATGAGAGAAGGAGAACATTCCATTCAAGCATTGTAATCCAAAGTACTTGTAGACAAAAGCTGCAAACATCTCCAAGTCTCGGTCACCTTTTCCCAACTCCTTAAGAAAACAAGGGAAAAAACGGACCCTTAGCAGGACGAGCATCAAGCACTCGAAGGGCAGAGAGCGCAGTGTCACGGCACCATGGATCACCGAGCACATGCTAACGAGCACCGCAGAACAAAATCGAATCCAGGAGTAAGGTACATACTAAGGGAACACCCTCAGCAGATAGCACTAGAGAGAGTCTGTATGGAACACGTACAACAAATTATAACTGATGTAAGCAGCAGTGTTAAACATATGAGTATAATGCTAAAAGAATCAGCTACTCCTAATTTAACAACTCATGCAGTTGTATAAATATTCCAGAAGTGCCTAAAAAGCAACATTGACACACCATTTCAAAAGCTGTGTCTCAGTCAGAATTCAATAGAGATCACACTGCAAGCTCTCTAAAAATTATAGTAAAAATCTTGATTTATACTAAAGTATTTCACTACGTGGGAACTCAGGGTCTTTTTTAAAAAGTGGAACTGAAGAAAGCTATCTGATAAAGACTTTCATGAGTGTTGTAATCAAGTGCCAATATATTTTTACTACAATAACAACTCATAAGGCATGTGCAACAATACATCTCAATTATGAAGACCCAGGCTAAACATCTGCTGTCATAAATTAACATGGGGGCTGGTGGAGAATTGAATCAAGTTGGACTACATAAATTTAAAGCAGAGAGGTACCAAAGAGCTTATTTTTAATTTCTACTGCCAGATCAGCAGCAAAGATATTGCAGATACAAGCCTGCAAAAATTCTTCTTTCCTCTACTAACTTTAATGTGTGTGTTTTCAAAAACTGAAGAAAAAAAAAAGAACTAAACCATAAACAAAACTCTTATATGGTCCACAAAGAGAGTTCTGAAGAAATTATTTGACCAGCACTTATCTTTACCTTATTTATAACATTAACTGAAAAGCTATATCATATATTACCTAGGCATGGCATGCTTGATACCTTTCTATATGGTTTCTGATAATATTGCCTTGAAGCATAATACCTATGTATTTCACAGTGATTTTCTCTATTTCTGTGACCAGATTTTCTCCTAGCCCATGGTCAAGTAAATATAATTTTAATTGAAAATTATTGCTCCTAGCTTCTCCTAGACTAAAAAGTGAGAGTTGGCCAGTATATTTAGAAGCATTACTTTTTAGGGTATTAGAATATCTCAAATTAAAATGGAGGTATGCTTGTTAAAGTAGAGCTGCAATTTGCTTAAAGGTCAAATGGTTAACTTATATAAATATATTCATAAACAGGTGTGGTGGTTTGAGATTGATTGGTATTTAGTGAGCAGAAAATAAGTATCTACATAAGTGATATTTGTTCGAGAATTTTCCCTAAGTCTAGTATAAAATAATTGTGGCCCAGTTTTAAGAACAGATAGCGAAATGAGCTAATTAAATGTAGAATACATTTCTATAAGATATATATTTTAAGACAAGATTCCTCAGGAATTATTTTCCCTTTTGGCGTTAAATAGGTACCGGTGTTGTTGTGCTGGCCCAGTTCCCCCCACCACTATGGCTAGTAGAAGCCTATGGGGGGCTGGGCTGGGCCGGGCTGGGGCTCCTTTTGGGGGACCTTATTCTGGTAGAAGTGGGGAGGATAGGGGGGATTGGCCTCCAGCGTGAAGTTAAGAGCTAGGGAGAAATCTTAATATCCCTTACTCGTCTAACATTATTGCTAAGTCTCAATGTCAAAAACATTTTATTACAATAATTATAACTATCAGACTTTTTAAAACATGAATCCTACTCAAATAAAAGGGAGAAGCCTGAAAAAAAAATAAAAAAACAAAGCCTAAAATCAGATGTCAGGGAAAGACAAAAAAAATCCTAAATTAGGAGGAAGATTAAAGAAGTTACCTAATTAACATAGACTTCTCTTATAAAGCCATAAAAAATAAACTAAATACTTTTATAACATATAAAATGCTTTTAGGGAGATGCTCCAATCATTGTGGGGAGTGCTAAATAACACTAATTTAATAATGTCACCGGCCCCAGGGATGAGAAGATAACAACTATTTCCTGAGATAAAGAAAAAAACAAATAAAGAAAACTTTTATTTTAGACTGCGAAAAAACATTCTTAAACTATACCCTAATAAACTAATACAACCCATAAATATATATTCTCATNAAAATCAGATGTCAGGGAAAGACAAAAAAAATCCTAAATTAGGAGGAAGATTAAAGAAGTTACCTAATTAACATAGACTTCTCTTATAAAGCCATAAAAAATAAACTAAATACTTTTATAACATATAAAATGCTTTTAGGGAGATGCTCCAATCATTGTGGGGAGTGCTAAATAACACTAATTTAATAATGTCACCGGCCCCAGGGATGAGAAGATAACAACTATTTCCTGAGATAAAGAAAAAAACAAATAAAGAAAACTTTTATTTTAGACTGCGAAAAAACATTCTTAAACTATACCCTAATAAACTAATACAACCCATAAATATATATTCTCATGAATACACTAACATTTAGCTAATACCAAACCTATAACATCGTTAATTCCCTAACCAAAAATCAAAAATTAATAAATAAAACAATAACAAGAGTCTATACAAATATGTACATAGCATTTAACTATTTTGGAGTAGCAGCCAACCAGTGAAGCAAGACGTCTGCAGAACAGCACAGGTTAAAGAAATTTTAAGTCGCTGAGACAACTAAGCTGCATTACTCTACAAAAATTGCATGGTTTGATATTTATTCTACTCGGTCCTGGACATTAAGGCTCACCACACAGAAATCTCAGTAAGCTTCTTTTTTAGTAGCTGTTTTTCTAATTGTCTTCCCTCTCATCATTAAACCTCCCATCATTTGAATGACAAACACAATGATTATTAGCAAATCATCATCAAAAGAAGAAAAAAAAATCACATATATTCACATGCTACTTCAACAGGGAAACAATCTCCTAATCTAACCTTGAATACAGACTGCTTTCTATATGTAGATCTAGCTTTCTTTTATACCAACCATACCTAACATTAAATATCAGCCACATGTGTAACACATTAAATCGTTAATTCTAAAACTATAATAGCTAACAAATCATTAAGAGTTCACACAGAATGCAAAGAGAAACAGGTTACTCAATTTACCTTCTGACATTAACAAGCAAGAAGGGGAGCACATTTGTGTGGTAGCACCACTTAAAATACCCATATTTTTTTCTAACTGAAGAAGATAAATGTGTTAGCAAAGCGGTCATGACATTTTTGATGTCATGTGCTGCTGCAGAGAGATCAACAAAGCATGAACTTCAACTTGTCAGATCAAGAGAAGCCAATTTTCAAGTGATAAAGCTCAAAATCTGCACATCTTAAAAACAGAGTTTAAATATTTTCCGTTAACATGAACTCCCAGACCTTCTGCCTTTGTTCATCTAGTGTAATCTATCACGCAAGCAATCCAGTTCACTTCCATTTGGTTACACTGCCTGTAGGATTACACATACATGGTAGACTCTGGACTAAACTATTCCTCGGTACCCAAAACACACGTAGGTTCTTCTTCAAGTCACTCATCCTCTGGTGAATACCTAGAAACCTTTTTATCAAATTTCAACTTCGTAACAATGAAACAGCATAACAAAGCAAGGAGGAAAAAGTTAAGCAAGCAGGAAAAAAATGTTAAGTTACTTGCACTTGTGGAAATTCAAAGTCTGAACAGGTAACTAATGATGCAAGACTGAAGTGTTATTGATGTCTGCTCTTCAGGCTTTAAAAGATTAATATTTCAATATTATCACTGTTGTATTTGAGAAGCCTGCCACTGGCAGCATATCTTGAAACACTTCCGCTTTGAAATTATTTACTTCAGAAATTAAAAAAGCACAGAGGCACATTTCCAAGTGACTTAATGATCAAACAAATTATTTATAGGCAGATGCAATATGGGACAAGTACAATGGCATAGAATATTTAATAGCAGTGTAACATAGTGCATCATCAAAACAGAGAAGGAAAAGTAAGAGCAGCAAATCACAAAATTTTCTGTACTCTTCCAGTTAATCTAGACAAATATTTTAAAAGTTATTTTGCTGACATTTGTCTGTAAAAAAACGGGATCACGGGATTCTAACCATGGTTTCTTGACCTTCTTCTACCCCAACATTAAAGGAAAGTAATTATGGCTTTGAAATCTTGTCAGCATAAATTGCTTCATGGTATCATATGGGACAAACCTTTTCAGCAGCCATGTCTATGCATGTTTACAGTCCTTTTCTTTTAAAGCTCTTACAGCATTTAAAAACCAGCTTTTCCTTCTCTGATACAACATCAACCTAATGCCTGTACTTGAATAATCCATCAGTACCTGATCTAAACCAAACGGTCAAGATTTTCCATCCAGACTTAATATCCCTGCATCTCAATTTAAGACGTTAAAACGTCTGAAAGAAGCTTCTGACCACAGCTCTTCCAATAAGGGAGAAGTCTGAAAAGTGAACAGAAATCTCTGCCTGAGTCTGTAGGAGGCTGTGATGAACAAGATCAGTAAGAGGTTATATGTAATACATTTTCTGCCTTCATTTGGAAAGCTATCCTGGAAGCCACAGGAAAGCAGGCCCAGATTCCTGCAGGTTTATCGAACACTCCTCCAACACACACATGCTGAGAAACTGAGTATCCAGCAGAGATTTTATGACCTCCAAAGCTATTAACTAATGGTGACATGCTGGGTCATCACCATTACTGCCACAGGGTAGGCTAATGACACGTGAACGACACACTATCCACAGCTCATCTTCCTCAGTACAGAAGCTCCACTATGGTGGTCCTCTCTACCAGGATTTACACTGACATATCTTAAAATGAGAGAATATGATGTTATGCAAAGATTAATCATGTTTCCAAGCTCCAGGATTTTTGCATGCATTTGTAAGCCCTCCAAAACCTGGAAATCCCAAAACTTTGATTTCTAAGCAAGATTTACAACAGACTTGTTGTGAAGATACGAGAGATTAAAGACATTCATTTTTTTTCAACTTTACTGAATCTAGCTATCCTGTCCACCCTAGAAACACCTTCAATTTTCTTGTCAATCAGCATTTGAGCAAGGGATAGACAATCCAAACCACAGTGTCACAGATAAAGTGGCTTGATTACTGAGAGAAATCCATAATACTGCAATTTGGCTCAACTCTCATTTAGATAATGGTAGGTTAGGAACCTGTCCCAAGGCTGTTTGACTTCAAATTTTCACCCGTTCTAAGAATTCCCATGTGTGATCAAGCAAGAGACAACATGAATATTTAACCAGAAGCAAATAAATAAGAGAGTTTTATTCCAGGAACATCACTGTTCTGTTAGCAGCTCTTGCATATGAAATCAGTCCACTTCCTACTCATTAGATAAATAGCTGAAACATGCATTCCACCTGCAGTGACAGACTGAACTATTAATGGGTAATGACCCAAAATAACAACTCAAAATATTCCCCATTTGTGAATATGCCAGGGTGGTTTGTTGAAATGGAGGCAATAAACTTTTGGGTGTGTAATGGCAAAACCTCTGAGTTGGTAACGCAGTGAGTGCATGATAGGCTATGAGTGAGATAGAAGCCAGATCATGTGGAGACAGATGGTACCTCTTGTCATCCTAACCTGCCCTCCGTTTTGCCCAAACCACTGGGTTGTGTTTCCTCCCAGGAAAATACCAGGACACTTCTCTGTGGCCTGAGAGTGTTTCATTTCTGTCAATGGGCCATAATGGGACTCAACTGCACAATGGGACTCAACCACACTGGTGTTATGGGCAGATGTGTTGTCTTAGAAGACACCAAGGACTCACAAAGTGTTCCATGATCCACAACATTACATCACCCAGGGTGAAGCTCCTGCCCTAGGGGAAGGACCTGAGCATTCCCACCTGAACCTGAGTGAACATAAACCAAATATATTTTGTGTTCCAGGAATTTTCATGGGGATTATTTTTCCCTAACAGTTCTTCAGGATTTCACCCACCAACAGATTGATTTGGTCTGCAACCACCTCTTCGAGCAATCAGCCTTGAAGTAACCAAAAGTACTCTGCAGTAACCAAGTCTTGGCACAGGGCCTGCAGGTGGTGAGATCTTCACACTCTTGTGCATATCTTTTCCCTTGTGCTTATCCTTGGGTAATGTTGTTGTGCTTTCTTACTGTAGTTCTTTCAGACTGTAATGAAAAACTGTTTTCATGTTGTTATATTACTATAAATAATTAAATGACTACATACATGTTTTCCTCTGAAATCACAGTGCTCTATAATAAACCCTACAAATGTATATTTACAAACACTGATCATTTACTGACATTTCACTCTAATACACTGCAAGGGATCAATTAACAAAAAGGGTTACCTTCACCTTCTGCAGTGAGTTGTAACATTTTACTGACTTCATGGACAGGATACCCTGGATACGTTGGAGTGGTCAGTATGGTCCAAAGCCATTGCGGGGTTTTATTCTGGTAACACATCTAACTGATTTCTCAGGGGGTGGTGGGGAAAAGGACATTAACCCTCACTAGGTTGCTAAAGGGTATTATTGCTGAGGGTGAGTGAGGTGGTGGCTATCCTCTATGGGCAGGTTATTCACACAGCCATCACCTTCCCTTTAAGGAAGGAAGAAAAGAACATAACATAATGAAACAAGTGCCACCATCCCAAACCCTAAATGATGTACATACTGGCAAAGTCTTAATTTAAGGATACTCACTAAAGACAGCTCAAAAAGTAAACTGATGTGTTCCAGCAAGCAGAGAACAGAAATACCAGGAAGAAAAGCAAAAGCTCAGTCAATGGACATCAATATAATTTCTCAAATAGTGAGACTAAATTTCGCAACATAATCAATCTGAGAGCTCAGAAATTTTATAAGCAGTCTTTTTTTCTGCTTCTTCTTTTACAAGTATTCTCCCTGCAGTGCAAAAGAGAAGTTCCTGGAAAAATCTTCAGTTCAGCTGTTGGCTTGAGAGATGCCCAATATCTCAAATAACGAAAGTGTCTCCTCAACTAAAACCAGCTTGAACAGATCAAACTGGACAAACAGCTTTCTCCTTCTCCTTAAAATCTTGAGGCCATTTGCACAAATGTCTAGTCAACAATCCTTACAAGATAATTTTGGGAATTCCTGCGGTTAGGTCACAAAAAATGGACAGATCTTTCCCCCTCTTCTCTTTACTTACTGCAGTCAAAAACCAGTGACAATAATAATCTTCCAGTAACTGAAACCCAAAATAGCAGCTATACCAGAGTACTGATATGCAGAAGAAGCAAAGGTTACTTCAGCAGGTTCTTGAAGGAGCAGCCCAATAATGTCACTAGAGTCAGCATTCACACAGTGGGGGCTTTTAGTGAACAAACTTTTATAACTATACATCATCCTTACTCTCAGTAACACTTTGTCCATACAAATCAAAATAGCTCCTGGTGTGATAAAAAAATCTGGATGTTCCGTTTAGACGTTAGTGCCTACAAAAACATTAGACATTAGCAGTCAGAGGAAAAAACAGCAGCAGGGATTTCAATATCTGTATTGTTACCACGAACTAAAACTTGACTGACTTACATTCAAAATTCATCATCCTTTTCTAGTACAGTGAATATGGAAAACAAATATATTCCTCCTTGTTCTACACAGCACAAAACCACTGCTAGGCAGAATGGAGAAAGTGTTCTGGTTCAGCTTATGAAACTAAAGGAGAAAGAACAAGGTCTCACTAGAAGTGTAACGCCTCTATGAAAGGCCTTCTATGCATGGCAGCTCTTTAAGCAGCTGAGATGACTAATACAGAGGTGATATGCTAATCTACATCCTAGAAAGTAATTACACAGCATAAAAGATATTTCCAAAAATTATTCAAGAAACCCATAAAAACAGATAGCCCCCCCCAAAAGCTAAACCCACAACGATTACCAGATTCCCATGCTTCACTTTTTTTTCGGATTTCTCATACAAATACACAGACTCACAGCTCTAAAGAGTTTCAAAGCAAAATGTCTGCCAGCATCAGAATTTCTTCCCCTCACAGATCTACTTCCTGGACATGTATGTAAGAATTTGCTACTAACACCACACAGATAAACTAGCCATGTTCATGGAAATCATTAAATTAGGTCAGTGCAAATAAGCCAACTATTCTTTTTTCTCTTTGCTTTTAAGTAGTCAAGCTATACCTTGCTTTATTTCTGAAAACTGTTCACCTGTACAATTACCTTTGGAAGAAAGGCAACCAACTTCAGCATCCAGCTGAACACACACACACCTCTGGAATTAAAGCCTCATTAAAATTATTTTACTGCTTAGAAAATAGCTTACATGATTCTTCTAAAGAAACATTGGTGGCCAAATGAAAATAAAAGTAGCAGCAACTAGTGTGGAGAAAACAAACTAAAAATAAAGAGAAGGAAAAAAGCCTACAAGACCAATTCTGTACAGTTTTGGACCTATACTAGGGCTATAATACAGCTGATAAATCAGCCATGCTAGTAAATGCTTGAGGTTGAAGGCAGGCTCAGAGTTAGAAAATGAAGGTAGCAAATCAACTCCTGGTGCATGGCCACATCAACGTGGAATCAAGTTATCAAACTGGACAACCTCAGGCCAGTGTGCTGCACACCACCACAGGTAACCTCAACACAGGTCCCTACAGGTCCCTACACTGCGACATTACCACTGCAACGTTCTTTCAAATCTGCCCTTGCCCTCCTGCAGAAAGGCAATCTATAATTAAGAGAACAATGGCTTTCTTGTACTTTCTTAACAGCACACCTGTTGAGAGAACAGAATACTTTAACCCAGTTAGTTATAGCATTCTCAATCTTCTGTATAAAATTGCAGCATGATTCTCACCTCCACTCAAATAACTCATAAACAAATTAAAGAGGCTGATTTATTTAAGATGACAAAAAGGTTTTAAACCTTTGACAGTAAGATGACCAATGAATTCAGCTTCAGAACAAACCTTCAGCTTTTGCCACATTAAAGGCTTTTTCTCGGCAATCTTTCTTCATAAAGCTAAAATTACTGTAAAAACAAGTTTTAATTAATACTATGTTCCCCTGCCACATACTTTTACTCTTAAAATACCTATAATATCTACAAATTCAACATGTTTTTACAAAGATTTGTTGAAATAAAAAGGTACACTACGACTAGTGGTTTGATTTTTAAAGACCTCTCAACTGACCTCATTTACTATGTAATCTTGTCCCCTTGTAGAAGAAAAGGAAGCTACACTTTCACCTCGAGAACCAACAGGTGGTAGCAAGGCTGCAGAAATAACTGGGAGATTGTGAAGGATAACATTTTTTCACTATCTCATTTAAGTACTCTACCTTACTGATAGTATTATTTTATCTTCTCCCAAGAAAAAAAAATTATCAAACAGTCTTACCCTTTCACACAGTAAACCCAGTTTGGAGACATTACAAACGCAACACTGTATATTATGAAATCAGTATCAGTATTAATGTTTACACTAGGCAATTTTCAAATGACAGATTTTTCTTCTTACATATGACAACTGACAGACATAGTTTGTAGTGCTACAGGGATAGCTGTTCAAGTTCCATACCTGAACCCACCTATGTTCAGCTCTACAGAACTCAGCTAACAGCAGTACCCACTTCCCTATACACATTCAAGGACTTTGGGGGTGGAGGAGGGAAGCTGGAAAAACATGTTATACATAACCTAAGTGATGTTCTAAAAATACTGTTGCATAAAGAAGTAAGGCACAACTCTTCCTTAAAGAAGCAGTGACATGACTGCATATCTATTGCAAATAACAAAACATTTATGGACCCACACCTAATGGCAGAACTGGATTCATTTGGAAACTAAAATCAGTGGCCACTTCCAACAGCTCTTCAGACAAGACATCACCTTGTTTCAACTTTACTATTCATAAAATACACAGATATTACTATAAGTCTGAATTAATTTCTTGGCATTATTACATGGCCAGATCACCGGGTACATTTAGAGAAAAAGTTTCCAACTCAGAAACCAAGAGCATCAGTTTCCAAAGGCGATGCTTGAAGGATGAAATGCATTTAACTGTAAATCCAGCATGAGCATATAGAGCTTTATTCAGGAAAGAAAAAAAAAAACTATTTGTAAACCAAGCAGATTTCAGCTGCCAACCTGTGTCAGCTAAAAGTGCATGGAGCTACACCTACCATGTAACGATACTTTTCAAACAATTTCCTTTTTGAAAGTTTTTTAAATGCAATATACACATAAGCTACAGACTGTGGAGACCTTGGCCAGCTGCTAGCCAACTGACACAGCCACTCTCTCACTCCCCTCCTCAACAACATACAAGAGAAAATAAGATGGAGGAGTTCATAACTCAAGATATAAACATCTCTTACCAATTACCATGACAGGCAAAACAGGTTCAGCATAGGGGAAATTACCTGGCTAATGAGAAACAAAAACTAGTTAAAAGCTTTTTCAAAGTTTAACTTCACTTCTTCATTTCCAACTACTTTCCTCACAAGCAGTGAAGAGGATTTGGAAAGGGCACTGGAGTCACTCCTTAACTCCTCTCCACCACTCACTCCTCACGGAGGGAGTTGCCCTGCTCCTCATGGAGAATACCCCTGCAGCCTTCCATTGCCAGCACCTGGCTACCTGTGCCCAATACAACTGCACTTTCAGAAAGCACCCGAAGAGAGCTTCATGAGAAAAAACACTTACTGAAACTCACTGAATGCAATGGATTTACGTAGGGGCTCAGAAGCCCCAAAACTGTATTTCAGATTTAGAGAGCTAAGGAAGCTAGACAGCTCACCATTTTGCCAGGTAAAAGAGATTTTTATGTTTCTTTATAGACACTCCCAGCAAACTAGGTCTGCAGCCATCAGGACCAAACTCTGCAAAGCCACCCTTCGGCCACTAACAGCAGAGGACAGGAAAGGGGAGAAGAAAAACAGTCCTCAATACCTTTTGACAAATTCAGCCAGATACTAAAAAGCCTCAAAATTAGCACCATTACATCTATGTGTAACTGAAAGCCAAGCAATGAAGGCTCAGCTCACCTGTGCTACCTCCATCCAACACTGAGTTTGCCTCATGGTATTTTACATGACCTTTTATTTAGTGCCCACACAACCACAAAAAAAAAAAAAAAAACACTTAAGAGCCAACCTAGAAGAACACCTGAGCATGCATGATGAGTACAATAAAGTAAACAAGACAATGACAGTTTTGATGAAGTCTTATTATACAGCTCTCCAAGTGCTTCAGTGGTTAGTCACATATAGTGATGTACTGCAACTCCAAGCACTTAGGAGCTGTGCTGAAGCAATCACCAATGTATACTACACCACTCAAAACACTTTAGAAAGCTGTCTTCTATGTCTTCTGCAAATGCAGACACCAAAATTTATTTAACTATGTCTGTAGGAAAAAAAACATTCAAGGTCACTTTCTACACACATATTTTTTACTCATATGATTTGGATCTTTAAAGTATGTGCTTATGCTTATAGAAATTTTGCAGCAAGAAAACAATCATAATTGTCCATATTTGTTTATTTATGTATAACCCCTTTAAGGATTAAAATAATGCAGACTGGTATTGCTTCATCTCCTAGGAAAAAGGCAAATCTATTCAAAAGCAACTATACCTATACATACAGAAAACACTGCCAACAACTAACCACACATAGGAAAAAAATTCCCACTCAAAAAAATTAAGGCAGATAGGAAACACAGCCTCAGACAGTCAATACATCTTGGAGGTGGATTACCAAACTCAAACCAAAACAGTGAGGATTAACACACTTCACCACCAGTTAATTCTTTCATCAAAACACATTACCTCAACAATATCCAATGAAGACAGAGGGATTCACAACTAATGAAAATGCCACACCCAGTCAGAAATTTCAACTGAAATAATTGTGTTTACAGTATCACTGAAGCTGCAAGTGCAGCTCTTGCAGACACGCTCATCCAGTAAAACAGTTCATGCATCAACTGCTGCCTAAAGCTCAACACTTACTAGAAAAACCTGGCCTGGCACTAACTGCAATTTTAGATAGCTGATCTGGGGACAGCACCAAGTCAGCAAGGATCCTACTGCCTTTTAACAAACCCTGAAGCATACCTGGGCTTCTGTTCAAGTGGCTGTGTATGAGGTAATCAAATCTTGGGATCAGACTAGTGTTGATCTGAAGCCATTTCCTTCAAAGTACATACAATATGTACTGCCCTCAACAACATTTCACAGCACAAATTCATTACCCTTGCTTTGTGGTACTTGCTTATGTAAGTACAGTTCTGTTTCCTTATTTGTCTCATAGGAATAAGATTTCTGCAGAAAGTCTATCTTCATATCAGACAACTGTAGGATTCTTTTTCCAGAAGCTGTACACATGAATTTTTAATGCCAAAATAACTTTTCTGCAACACAACCTATTAAAATTCCCAAAAGGAAGGAATAAAAGGAAAGGCATTAATTTATTTAGAGGATCACTAGCATTAAAACAGTTTTTGGGGTTTTTTTAATAATAGCAGCAGGAAGATTTCAATAATTGTAACCAGATATAGGTGAGATATTAGCACACGTTTACTTTGAAAAACATTCACTTATTTGCCTTTGCAGAGCAGTGACCGTCATTGACTTGCTTGAGTTTCATTGAGTTCCTGAGTTTACTAAACCACAAACCACGTATTGGAATTATGGTGTGGGTTCAGGGTTGCTGAGTTCTGCTGAGAGGATGTAAATATTCTCAAAATATTCACAAAAGATGTGTTGATGTAGTACTAAAGGACATGGGGTTTAGTGGTGCACTTGACAGTCTGGGCTAGTGGCTGGGCTCGATATTCTTTAATTCACGTCTTCTTTCCTAGAACCTTAGAATCACTGAAGTTGGAAAAGATCATTGAGCCCTGCCACTAGCCCAGACTGTCAAGTGCACCACTAAACCATGTCCTTAAGTACTACATCAACATATCTTTTTCTGCTCCACACAATAACACTACCTTAGCAAATACTCAGTGTGAGTATATTTACATCTTCTCAGCAGAACTCAGCAACCCTGAAAGCACACCATAATTCCAGTACATACATGGTTTGTGGTTCAGTAAACTCAGGAACTCAATGAAACTCAAGCAAGTCAATGACAGTCACTGCTCTACAATGGCAAATAAGTGATATTCCCAAGGTCATCTCCTTGCTGCTTCAGCTGTAACTTAGAACCACATTTTCTAAATGTATGTACAGCAAATTAAATATGCAGTACTCTGCTTGCTGCAGAGCTGTTCCAAGGAAATCAATGACATCTTTAACTTTGGTGTGTGTCCTCCAGTGGGGTAATGTGTTAACTCAAGCAGTATTTGAACAAATGGGAAGGGGGAAGAAAGCACTGATAGCATGTTAAAACTCACCCAGAAGCTTTACATTAGCCCAGCTACTCATCCAAGCTATGAAGATCCAGTTGACCTTAAAGACTTCCACGGGACCTTTTGTAAACAATCTATTCTGCTAGCTAGCCCAGAACAAAACACAGTAGGTACAAGCTGCCCTGCCCTCCTCTGCCATGTACTAGGCATAAAACCAGAAACACAATATGAAAGTCATCCGAGGCGTTTTTGTTATATGGCCCAAATTACAGCTTTACAATGAAAGCACCCACTGAG
>VXBU01012825.1:0-29181 GCA_013400315.1 Bombycilla garrulus
CTGTCTTTCAAAACCAAGACGAAGATGGAGAAAAAAAATCACATAAGTTATATTTAAGGAATTAGAAACAATACTGAGTTGTGGAAGGATTATATTAAAATTCACAGAAAATCAGTAAATATCAGTAGGGATCTCTTGGATATAATACTGTGTAAAAGGGTGCTACTGTTTCAGAGGAAGCTTTACATTTTGTAAAGGTCCTAATTTTCTAGATTTTTTTCTATTTCCAGTCATCAGGTCCCTAATTTCTTACCAATTACTGTTCCTATAATAGATCATGAGAGTTAACATTCTGTGGCAAACCTAATTTCATTCAGTTCTTGCACTGAAATATGAAATATGTATGTCAAAATAAAATCTGATAGCTCTAGACTAGCCAGTGGACCTAACTCTTCAGAATTTTTTACAGCATTCTACATCAGTTAAAAAAACGTTTAACATAACATTTCAAAGTTATACACAACATACTACCAGCTTAATAATCATTAAAAGTTTACTGAAATCCCTCAAAAATAAAATAAGTTCATAATTCAGACATTGTTTTGACTAGCAGTACTGCAAAGTCTTCTTGCTTCCAGTAGATACTGGCACAGTAAATGATGCTGTTATCAAGACTGATTACACTCCTTGCAGAGTTAATTCTGCTAAAATATTTATTGATTAATAGAAAAGAGTTGGCAGAAAATGCCAGTAAAAAAAAAAAAAAAAAGGTAAAGCAATAAGTTGAGTCAGAGTTTCATCTGTAAAAAGATAGAGGGAAACATTTGGTAATTTTTCAGAATTTTTTTTTTAAAAAAAACCTTCTCTAAAATTATTTTCTTAAAATCTGGGATTTCTAAAAGTAGAAATTTCCTGCAGCAATGAGTGGAGCATGATACTCTGAATCTCATTTGCAGTGACGATGCTGCTTAGTCCAAAGGACTAGGGAAGATTCTGGTTTAGATTTTATTGTAGCTTTATATTTGCAAAGAAGGTTGAGAAACTCGCAGGCTCATGAATTGCTGCTCTTCCATATTGGAAGCAATAGCTTCATATATTCTTAAATGGTCTTAGAAATTCTATAAATATAAATATACTAATGAAATGTAAATTCTTCAAATTAATAAAGAAAATATCACTTTTAGCTAATGTTAATGCTAAATACTAAAATACTGTGGAAAATAAATAAACTGCAGAATTCTGACATGATGCAGTTTGATTTAGTCTATTTGCATTTTTCCTCCTTTTCATAAGAAATCTATCACTAAGAATTTTAATTTCGCAAGATGAAATAAAATGTTAAATTACTATAATTTCAGAATTTATTTTATATCAGATTCTCTTGCATTACTCAGAACCACAGGACCAACTAAATACAATTATCTACAAAGGGAAACATGAATTTTGATACAGTTTTGGCTCTGTAGAACAGAATTTTAGGATATGGATATATTTCATCATGTTTTACTAAAACAATTATGTTAGAAATATTATCTACAATAATAGAGAGACTCAATAAAACTATATATATTTAAATAATTATTTCATAGCACAAATACCACCACTTTTCATAAAAGATCCTGAAACAGGTCAAATTTCAAGACTCCCAGCCTCTTGTGACCTGGGGTAGAGAGTTTGTCTGCATCTCAAAACCACAGTTACAGCCCATCCAGAAGCACAAAAACCACCTGAAGAAAAACAAGCAGAAGACTGAACGACACTAACCATATTTCAAAACGACTTTAGTAGTTAAAATGGACTAATAACACAGACACTAAAATATTTTTGAAGCAGAAACTGTTTTTTATCCTTGCACTAGTTAAAATTGTTTAAAAAATAATTTTGCACTTGGAATAATTCTGTAAGTTACTCATATCATGTTATTGTTTTGAATTTGTTTTCAAGACACTTTTTGAAATGTTTAAAGGTTCTATTTATTCAATTCTTATGTAACATATTTAGGACATGCCTGAAACATCTCACCAAACTGAGATAAAGGAATAGTTTACAAACAAAAAGAATCTANTGAAAATTGTTCAAAAAAAGTACCCTTCTTTTTCTATTTTAGTTTATAAAGAAAGGGTGAGCTGTTGCATTGTAGCACGTCCTACAGGCAGAGTGCCCAGACTGGGAGGAGGTGTGGAGCTCTTTGTTCCCCATGGGGCGGTGGGGGAGCCTAGGCATTCTTTCCCAATTTGGAAATGTTCTGAACCAGGACACTTCATTGGACTCCCTGGACATCACCCCA
Organism: Bombycilla garrulus; assembly: GCA_013400315.1. Lineage (NCBI taxonomy): Eukaryota > Metazoa > Chordata > Aves > Passeriformes > Bombycillidae > Bombycilla > Bombycilla garrulus. The sequence continues at coordinate 2,228 of VXBU01012825.1, forward strand.
ACCCTAGAGCTACCTGGATTGGATGACTGCCAAAGCCCCGCCTGAGCCATAAAAGCACTGCTTGAGGAAACCTTGTGGCATTTTGGGGGTGTGTAGCAGAGGCATAAACCTGTGGTCTCTGGCACGGCCTTTTCTCTTTAGAGAGTTTGTTGTTTTGGAAGTTAATAAACCTTTTTTTGTTTTCAACACCACCCGAGGTGTCTTTCTTGCTCTATTTAAGCCGTGGGTATTTTTAAGACAAAACCCAAATGGGGATGGGAGCTCTGAGGGCTCATAACATCTGGCTCAAGGAGAAATCCCATCACTGACGCTGTGGTATATCCACACTGGAGCAGCATCCTGGCAGGACCTGTGGGCCCATGGAGAGAGGACCGGATTTGCTGGCAGGACTTGGGACCTTGAAGGGAAACCATGCTGCATAAGTCTGTTCCTGAAGGACTGTACCCTGTGGATTGAATCCATGCTGGAGCACTTTGTAAAGAATGGGAGGGACTCACATTGCAGAAATTAATGGAGGACTGCCTCCTGTGAGAAGAAACCCAGTCTGGAGCAGGGGAATTACGTGAGGAGGGAGCAGCAGTAGAGACAGAGTGCAATGAACTGACCACAACAACCAGTCCCTGCCCCTCTGAGCCACTAATGGGGAGGAAGCAGAAAAATCAGGAGGCAAGTTGAGCTGGGGAGAAAAGGAGGTGGATAGGAGAAAATATATTTTAAGATTTTTTATTTCTCATTACCCTACTCTGATTTAATTTCAATAAATTAAATTAATTTCCCCAAACTGAGTCTGTTTTGCCTGTGACAGTAATTGATGAGTGATCTCTCCCTGCTGAAGGATCTCAACCAATGACATTTCTGTGATATCTTCTTCCTCTGCCCAGGTGAGGAGGACAGTGAAAGAGCTGCTTTGGTGGGCCCCTTATGTCCAGCCAGGGTCAACCCACCACACATGCATAATTAAAGAATAAATTATTAAAATGAAATTCAGTTAAAATTACTTAAAAAAATTAACAATAACACACACACCAGCCCTCTTCCCCCTGCCTCCCAGCCGCCCAGTTATAAGAAAATACAGATTATGGCAGACTTCATTGTCATTGGACAGAATAAGGAATTTATGGGTACTATTGCCAGACCTGAATCTGATCCTGTCTTTCTGGCTTCTCTTCCTGGAGCCTTTGCAAGCAATGACAGTTCTCTATACTGTTTTTGTGTGAATCATCAGCTTCCCATGCAGAGCAGCCAGCCGTTGCTGCTTACTTCCTGTTACAGCAGATTACCATCATCTCTCCCTCATGTGGCACTGGAAGAGGATGATGGCATTTATAGAGCAGGTTTCTTCATCCTTAGTCCTGGTTTCCACCTGGGAGTTTTTAGTATGTTTTCCCACGAATCTGCTTGCTTCTCATCATCTCTCAGGCAGACTGGCAAACATTAGTAAAAAACTTTACTATGGCATTTACAGCTGAAGCAGGTGAGGCCTCACTGATCACTTGGCCACCAGCCACCAACCCAAATATCACAAAATCAGCTGAGACCAAGGCAAGTCCTGACCAACCCTTAACAACCTGAACTGTCAGGTCTGAAAAATGAGAGGACTCCTTTGTTTTCATTTACAGCTAAGTTGGCCATCTTTGGCCTTTTTTGTTTGTTTTTGTTTTGATTTCATTCACAGAATCGCAGTAGTTTGGAAGAAATCTCTGGAAGTTGTTTGATCCAGTATCCAGCCTCTAACAGAATTATTGTCAACATTAGATCTTACCCCTTAACCTCATCTCCTTCTCATTGATCAAGGCCAGCAGGCTCAGTCTCTAGTTCTAAGTGATGGCCTGAAAGCCCCGGACTTTGACTTCTTTTCTCCTTTTCTTTTTTTCTTTTTTTGGCCCTGACAGATCTTTCTCCCACATACATCGTGGTCACTGTTTCAGAGCAGCTCTTGAACTCTAACCCTGTGCAGTGGAATGATGTCCTAGGTTACAATGTAAAATGTGCCAGAGGGTCTGTATTCTATCTCCATCTTCATTAACTGTTGAAACAAAGGAGGGGCAGTGTTTTTCTTTGCCTCCTCCCCTGGACTATCTCCTGTTAATGGGCCATTAACACCTTGCCCTATGAGTCATAGATAACTCCCTCCGGGAGCCCTTTGTGTTTAATGGGCCATTGTGAGGACCCACCCCATGACTCATACAATGACATCAGCCCATTGTGAGGATCCACCACATGACTCATAAAATTACATAATCCCATTGTGATATGCTCCACCCAGGGGGAGGAGCCAAGCATCGCCAACTGCATATAATGTGGGAACTGGGACAGAACAGGGAGCCCTGACCCACTGGTTTCCAGAGGACAAGAGCTACCAAACCTATCTACAAGATCACTACTTCAGCAAGACCACCTCATCTGGACTGCTGCCACGACCCTAACTAGCAGGGTATCAGGTTGTATACTGACTCTGTCAGTGGTTTTTGTTTTCTTTGTATTACTTGCATGTATTTTACTTTTTCCTATTAAATTATATTTCTGACTTAGAGTCTCACTGGTTTTGCTTTCAAACCAGCACAAATGAATAAATCAAGGCCCCTGGGACCACCATGGCAGTCGTCCACTGGACACTCTCAGGTGTCTTGAAATTCCTCTTCAAGCAGAGGCTCAAATATTTTCTACTTGGGAGAGACATGGAATACTTATTTTTCATTCTGTTTTTTTCATGTGAGCCATGCCTCATGAAGACAATTTGTGTTCTGTGTCCTTATAAATAATTTCTTTCATTTCTTTATCTTCTAACTAGCATATATTAGACATTTTGTGGGCAACTTCAACAGATCAAGTCTAAAAGCATTCCACTGCTCTGGAAACTGATCAGTAATGCCTGAGCATAAAGGAATATTACTGCAATGAGTAGTCAATAGAAATTTAACATAATTTCAAAATCTTTTGTAAAGGAATTTCATAATTATAGGAAATCCTAATTTAAAGGAGTACTTTTGTGATATAGTGTTGAAATTCCTGATTTCATACAAATTTATGTTACAGGGAAGAGAGCTTGTGTAAAAATCTATCAAATTAACTTTATTATATGTGATTTTTAAAATCTTATATGTCTGAGATTTGAAAATATTTTTTCATTTATTTGAGTTGGTAAGAAGAACAAATGTGCCTCTTAAAAGTAACTTCTGTTTTCCTCTATGCCCTTGAGCACTAAATTTAAAAAAGAATGCCTGTATACTCATTCTTGTAAGTTTTACCAGCATTTTGAATTTGGATTTCCAGTTCTTTACAATTTGCTCTCACTTATTTAAGAGAAAAAATAAAACAAATTTATATTAGATTGCTGCATGTAAGTGTCCACATAAAAAAAAAAAAAAGCCCAAAACCTAAAAACATTGTTTGCTGGGGTATCATTTAAGTGTTTTAAACTTCATTGTATTTACAATTCCAGTGTAAAATATGAAAACACTGCTAAACACCATAGCTGATAGTCATGCAAATGTTGGTATGTTTAGTTAAACTTTTGTTTCTCTTGTTTTTTGGTGTTTGAAGTTTTGCCTTACCTACTCCTACAATACAAAAAAGGGTTCAGTGCCTGCCCCCAAACCAGCTGCAGTCAAATGAGAAGCATGCATGAGTTTCAGAACATAATAAGAAAACTAGTTTTCTCATAAGTGTGTCAACTTCTCTTTCAGTTTTGCACTACAAGACCAGAACATGACCAGATCATGTAACATTACTGGTAACAAAAGGACACATTGCATAACTAGATCAATACATGAAAAATAAAATTAAAATCTGGGAACAGGAAGACAAGGTCTCCTTTCTTTCACACGGGTCACATAGTTTTTCAGGATTAACAGAGTAGATTTTTCACAAGAGTGGATTTTTCACAAGATTAGTCCTTCACTAGGATAGTACAGTCCTTATCCAGTCCACTATTAGAAACCTGAAAAAGAAATGTGCTTCTAAATGTTAATTTCTATTAGAAAACCTAATCAACCTACAAAAAAAAAGTAAAAAAATTCGTTTTCTTGAAAACAGAAGGCGATTAAAAAATCTCAATCATTAAAAATTTGCCTGAAGTAACTTCCTATCCTTGTCCCAGAGTATCAAGGGCTGTAGACAAGAGTTCTATTTGATTGATTTAGCATCGTCAGTGCTGTAGAAGTGCCTAGAGGAGTTAACTGTGTTCGTTAAGTGCTTGCAAAGACTAATGTTCAGCAATATTTAAATGGACTTGTGCATGAATAGATGCAAAACCCCTAATTTCTCAGGTCTATCTATACCAGAAAATGTAATTAACAAAATTCCATATTCTTATATTTTGAAAAATTACTACTTTTATTACTAAGGTGCTATGGTGGATTGTTCTCACTCAGCAGCTGAGCATCTGCAGAGTGACTCACCCCCTGCCCTCCCCTGTGAGTTAAAGACAAATTAGAAAAAAAAGGCAAGCAGGTTCATGGATTGACAAGAACAAAAAATTAGTTTAAAAACTGAAAAAAAACAATAACATATGCAAGCAAAGTGAAGAAGGAATTTATTCCTCACTTCCACCAGTAGGCAGATGTGAGTCATATACTGAAAATCCAGGCTTTCCATACATGTAACAGTTAGCCATGAATGTCCACACTTATTGAAGCTTTTGCATAACATATGGTAGTAAATACTCCTTGGTCAGTTAAGGAGCACTGGCTGTCATCCTGGCTGTCCTCCTGGATGTTTTGTTTTTTCACTCTCAGCCTAATTATTGGATGAGAGGGAAAGCACAGGGGGAAAAATAAAAACCGTTTATTGTCAACATGTTTACTAACAAATACAAAACACAGAACTATATAGGCTGCTAAAAAGAAATACTACCCTACTGTGATCTAGTAAAGTCCACACCTTTTATTCTGTATAATTTGTATAATTTTCAGTGATTTCAGAGTCCTGCACTGTCTAATATATGAACCACTAGCATCTTCCCTGTCTTTAATGTGATATCATTCTCTTTGTCTGTGGTCTGCCCCCATGGAATGAATGTCCATAAAAATTGAGTCCATTTAGTCCATGACCTGAGTTCCATCTGTTATGGTGGTCTCTTAGGACAGAAGAAATAGCATAGACAAGATTTTAGCAAGAAATTTTTTACTGTGAGTGTGATAGACAACAGGAAAGATTTCCCAGAGACATGTGGATTCTCCAGCTCTAGAACTGTTCAAGGGCAGATTCTCTATGGCCTTGATCAATCTGATCTAGTTGGTGGCATCCCTGCCCCTGACAGGGAGGTCGGAACTAGATGATCCCTGATGTCTCTTCCAATCTAAACCTTTCTGTGATTCTATGATTAAAGCTGTTATGTCAGTTTCTCCTACCTGTTTTCTTTGTATGGAGAAAGTGTGTAAGGTTTATTTATAACTGCTTAAAAATAGGTTGGTTCATTGAGTTCAGGTCCCTAGGTAGACAGTTTTCACTTTGAGAAGGTTTTATTTCTCATTGTTTCAGAATTATATCCTATCAACCTATACTGAAATTGGGGTTCACATTATCTCTCAAATTGGTGGCTTAAACATATAGTGTTTTAAAATCCATTTTAAATTATTCTGATGCATCTCTTTGAAAATAATAAGCTTTCATGAACTTCATTGACAGCTTAGTTATTTTCAGATTTTTTTTCTTTTCCCCAGGTAAGAACCCACAGTTTATAAGTTAGAAAACAGTGAAAAGCTCTGAAAGTCAGATTTTTTTTTTTTTAAGGGGTCTCAGATAGAATCATACAGTCAATAAATTTGAAAATCTTCAGAAAAGTTTGACAGAAGACAGCTATTATTCAGGTGTCAAATGAGTCGTGATTAAATCAATCTGAAAGATCTTCCTTATACATACTGGAAAACCTATCTCATTATCTATCTTTGTGTAGTCTCTTTATCCTACAAATAATAATAATAAAAAAGAAACAAGGACAAAAATTGAAGTCTAGAATATATATCATTTTAATAAAAGAAAAACTTTGGAAGAGAACTTGTAGGCATAACAGACATCTTACAAACAAGTGGAAAAAAGACCTCTTATTTAGGACAGAGAACACACAAACAAGAATTAAAGAGAAGCTATATAAAAATCCTTGAAAGACTTATGGATTGGAACAATGTTGCTATGTCTGTTACATTTAGGATATTAAAAAAAATATAAATTATTTTTGTTCCCCAAATTAACTGGTAGTGTATCTTCTGAAGTACTCATAATGATCAATATTGTCAAATGCTTCATTTTTGCTAATGAGTTAAACATCAAAAAACTGTTCTCATTTCTTCTGATAAGTAGGTCCTTCCAAGTCACCTTTACTGAGATATGCAAAAGCTACATCAAAGTGATCAGTATTCATTAAGCACTTTCAGTAGTCATGCTGTTCTGTATTTTTGTAGACTATTAGTGCACTGAATAATGGTAATTATCCTTCAAGTGTAGTATATGGATATTATAAACACAGTGCTCAAACTACAAGAGTATGATCTTCAATTCCAGGTCCCAATGTGCCAGTTTACTGAGAGAGTAACTCTCAGAGTAGAGCTCAAATATTTTTCCTTTACTTTTCTGTTCTTCTTTTTGGGGTGGTTTTGTTTTGCTTTTCCAAATATAGCACATATGTCTTCACTTCATACTCAAAATTTTATAAGGAAGCATTACATGACACTGGTGTACTGAAAATATTTATGCTTACAAGCAACATTCTTGATGGGATCTCTCCTTGAGCCAGGTGTTACGAGCTCTCGGAGCTCCCATCCCTGTTTGGGTTTTTGTCTTACAAATACCCAATGGCTTAAAATGAGCAGGAAAGACACTTCAGGTGGTGTTGGAAACAAAAAGGTTTATTAACTTTCAAAATAACAAACTCTCTAAAGAGAAAAAGCCGTGCCAGAGACCAGAGGTCCATGTCTCTGTTATAAACACCCCCAAAATGCCACAAGGTTCCTCTATCCAGTGGTTTTTATGGCTTAAGCGGGGCTCTGGCACTCGTCCAATCCAGGTAGCTCGAGGTGTGAGGTGATGTCCAGGGGGCCCAATGAAGTGTCCTGATTCAGAACATTTCCAAATTGGGGAAGAATGCTTGGACTCCTTTACCTTTTATGGGGGACAAAGAGCATTCCACATTTCATCTGGGTCTGGGCACTTTGCTGTGGGGGGTGCAATGCAACACATTCTGTTATAAAAAAAAATTAGTTGTTTCTATGTTAGTTTGTTTGGTTTTTTTTCCCTTACAATCCTAATAGTTATGCAAATGAAAGAAACAAAGTAACAGGTGTATTGCCAAAACTGCCACCTTATCATTAAACACTTCAGTCATTCAAAATATAAAATAATAGTTCCTGGTAGAGAGCCTCACTAAACAAATATATTTCAAGAAATAAATTAGTGTAAGTTTGGAGGGGTTTTTTTGTTTGGTTTTTTGTTTGGTTTTTTTTTTTTTATACTTTGCAATGTCTGGTAATGTTCCATTTTATCCTACATTTCACTACATTTTGGTTTAAAACATACTAGTGCTGTGTTACAGTTGCTTTTTTACAGAAATAGCAGACCAGCCTAAAAACATCGGTAATTTTTTTGTCTTCTACAAGTAACAAAAGAAAGCCACATGGAAATAAAACTAAAACCACCCTTTGAGCAGTATATCATATTTATGTTCTAAAACTTTTTGCTGAATTATTTTGCAACTTGTAGTCAATTAGATTTCATATTTCTTCCTTCACGACAGAAAAGCACTCACAGAAAAGTTCAGCTGAACAGCTGAAATGCTTCAGTTTTGCACAGTCCAATGACTGAGGTCAGTAGTGAAGGGACCTAGTCTTGAACTGGATTCAGCCACTTAATACCAATTTCATGAATCCTGAACCATAGAGGTCTGTCGCAGCCCCTCCGGAGCTATGGCTAGCTCTCCCAGGTGGCAGTGTCCTGTGCCACCGACCCAGGTGCCCCAGAGGAGTCACACGACGAGTGAGTGTTGGGTAGCAAATTGGCAGTGCTGGCTACCAAAGCTAGCAAGCCCCTGCTTGCTGTGACGGTGAAGAGCTGAAGACAAGGTGAAGATAAAAGGGAAAGCAGGGCTCTTTGCTCTGGGACACAGTCAAACAGGAACAAGTCTATCCGAGAAATTCCAAGAGACAAAAAAGAAACACGAGACTGTGCAGTGGTTTAAATACAGAGCCAGAACTGAGGGAGGAAGACAAGGCAACATACAATAGCGGAGCAGGTGGGGAGGAGAAAGGGCGCAGGCTGGGGAATGACAGAAGCTACAGGGGGCCAATGGCACCTGGGGGTGGAGGAACCTGGGTCACATGGGCCAATGGCACATCGAGGTTTAGGGGATTTCCAAAGGAGTGGACACTTCAGGGATTGGTGTGTGTGGGGAGTGTCAGGGAAGGATCTGGAACAAGGGGGGGAGTTGGGCTAACAGACAGTAAGGGGGACAGCCTTAGGGGAGGAGTAGCTGTANAAGAAAACAGAAATGATGAGCCGGGGGGGGGGGGGGGGTGGGGCAGGGCACAACCATAACCAAAGGTACAAACAAAATCAAGGGCCACCACAGAGGTCCGATGCATTTGAAATGCTGCATGTGGCATTCTGATCAATGAGAAAAGAAAAAATTCTGTTCTGTCCAATGTTCTATAAAAGACATTCTGAAATACATGTTGCTGTGGGATAATTGTGTCGCAGTCTTCCTTTTAAGCTGTTTCCTTCTCAAAAACTGTGACTTTAGCCTTTACTGCCTGTTTCTAAAAAGCAGAGTTATAGGTAAATTTTTGCAATTCTCTGACACAGATATTGTTGGTAGGTCGGCTGAAAAAAAATACATAATACGTTGCACCAAAAAGTTAGTAAAAATGATAAAAGCTAGTAGAAAACTTGCAATTCATTAACTAGAAAACAATAAAACACCTTTATAAAATATAATTTGACCTGGTATTGTACCTGATAAATGCGATAGATTGGAAAGGAAAACATTTTGAGAGATACATACATGTATATACATGTATTTTTATTTTATATGCAACCTTTCAAATAATTTTACCATTTTGCTTTTTGCACACTATTTGTAACAGAGTTGGAATTCTACGTGAAATATGATCTTTTGAAAAAAAATAACCACAATAATTGCAATTTTTTAACCAGAAAAAAAATTGTTTTCCAGAGCTGTGTTCATTTCCAAGACTAGCTTTTTTAAATAGCACTAGGCTGATAGACTTTGCTTCTGCTTATTAAAGACCTCATTGCTGTACTGAATCAACAGTACCGTCACACAGAAAGGTCCCTGGTTAATGCTTTTCATCAAGATGAAATGTATGAGAAGCAATTTTTTAGAAGTCTTTGAGTTGAAATTTTTATTTTTGTCCTGTATTTTCCTGCCCCACACATTAAAATAAAATGGGATCTTTTTTTAACAGCATTTTTTTTTCTTTCATTAGTCCTTTCCTTCTTCTAGGCTTGAGAATTCTTATATTGTTTAGGATCCTTACATTGCAATTGGTGTTGCATTCAAAACCACTGAACAGGAAAAGAGAACACACCACATGTACAGAGCAAAGAATTTACTCTGGACAATGCTTTAATGGTGTTGTAGAAGATCATCATTACTGCCATCAAAATGGTTATACTAAAGCTTCTTACTATCTGTTTTGGAATATTCCATGGGAATGTCCCACTGCATGCTCCAGTCTTTCTGCAGGCAATGTTAGGTCACTGTAAAGCCTTGTCTCTTTCACAAGAAGCAGCAAAAATCACATTCCCTGGGGTACATATTTTTCAAAGAATCTGGAAATTATCTTATTTTAACGTTATTCAGAATTTTCAAATTATGTTGTATACAAGTTGAAGAACTATAACTGCTCCAGTGTTTCATCACCCTCATTATTAATATTTTCTCCCTTATATCTAGTCTAAACCTACTCTCTTTTAGTTTAAAACCATTACCCCATAACTGTAGATCCTACTATATAGTGTGTCCCTATGTTTCTTATAAGCCACCTTGAATTATTGAAAGGCCACAATCATGTCTTCCCAGAACCTTATTTTCTCCAGTCTGGACAACCCCAACTCTCTCAGCCTCTCTCTTCTACCCTACGCAGATCATTTGGAGGGCTTGATTTTTCTGTGAATGAGTGAATGAGTAAGGACAACATGGTAATAGAGACTTCCAGTTGGGTGAACCAGAAAGGTGTGAAAGAGTACAGAGAAAATCTCAGTGGTTTTGTCTTTTACAGTATAATAGCATATTGTCTGAAATTCTTTGAAATAACATTTATTAACAGAAGTAATCTTCATATTAGAAGAATTTATGTATTCATGTATATTTGTAAAATACGTCATTTTATCTTTGAGGAAGAATCTTTCTTGATGTCTAGAGTTACCTGAAATACTTTTCCTATCTCATGGCACCATACTCTTATCTTTAAACAGCGGTGATGATAATGTTCTTGGCAAACCTTTTAACCACGTAGTGGTGACCTGGGGTTTAGATGTTTTTTAATTATTTTTAATAAGTTTTTTAAAAATGATTGTTATCATTATTCTCAATCAAAACATGGAAGAAACAAGAGAAAAATAATATTATCAGCATTTAGATTTATTCATAGGCTTTTAAGTATTTTATTAGATATTCATCACTAGTCAAAAACACCACTGCAATTTAAATCATCCTATCTCTTTTAAAGACAGGTCAGAGCTTGAAGGTATGAATGGAAATCTGAAACTGCTGCGGACAGTTCAGTCAATCCATGCTCTGAAAGAAAATTTCTGAAATTAAACATTTTGTCAAAAAATATTTTACTTCATGCTAATCTCTTATAAATGGACTGAGTAATAGAACTATTAATAATAATAATTATTTTAATAAGGAAAGTTTCTCATTTGCATAATGATGTAATTTTGAAGTAAATAGAGACATCATATTTTTTGCAGTGATTGAATAATCACAATAAAGCTTTGAGAAGAAAGTAAATTATGCTTTCTGTTTGTTCTGTTTGTTGTGATTGTGTTACAAACTATATTTAGAAGGTGAAAATAAACATTAACTCTGACATAGATAGCTGTGTTATGACCAAAAAATGTTTTATGCCCTAAAATAACTGCATGAGCTTCAAAGTCATAAAAGTACTAAAATATTTTTTGGAAGTTTTGAGTATTTACAGATTGTGTCTAAAATTTTACACAGGTTTTCTCAAATCATTTTGTTTCAAGAAGGAGACATAAAGTAGAAGATATTCTGTGTGTATTTATTGTGTCATTTTTACAAATATAGAATGGGGAACAGTTACATAATTTTACAGAAATACAGCAATGAAGGTAGTAATCTATTTGCACAACAAAACCCCCCACTATTTAAATAATTGTTTTTCTGAAGTTTTTCCATCAAGAATAAAATGTTCTTCATGTTTTATAAGGTCATTTGCAATGAACATTATGCATACATAAACTGTGGGGAAATACAGATTAGAATCATTCTCATATTTAGGTTTCTCAGTTGTACTCTGCCTGAATTATAATTATTTAGATGCAAAAAATAAAAGAATATTCCATTGAAGTCAATGGGTAATTTGGAATTGTGTTTCTACATGGTAGAATTTTATCCAGCCTCTGTGGTGTGAAATTAACCCCAAATTTTATTCCACCAATCAGAATGAAGAACGGTCTCTCATACAACCCCAGCAATATGACAAATGGCTACATTTTATTCTGCAATGATATTGCAACTCATCTCACTGAGATAATTCAAACAGTTACTAGAATGCATTCCTGGGAAAATGCTGGAAATAGGTTCATGAGAAAATTCAAATAGGACAGAACCTCAGGCTTCTCAAAACACAAGTCATCTGTGAGGTCAGAATTAGGCTGCTTAGGGTTTGATCTGTCTAGGTGTCAAAAACCTTCAAAGATAAAGATTGCATATACCTTCTGGAAGCCTCTTCTAGTGCCTGACTGCTCTCATAGAGAAAAGTTTCTCTTTATACCCTGGCTCAATTTCACTTGTTTCAGCGTATGACTGTTATTTCCCATTTTCTCACCACGCACTTATGTAGAGACCCTCTCTCTGTCTCAGTAAGGTCTTCTTAATAACATTCTCCCTAGCCAGAAGACTGCTGTTAGATCCTGCTATTGTCTTTTCTCCAGGCTGAGCAAGCCCAGCTTCAGTAGCTTCTCCTCAAAGGGCAGATTCTCCAGTCCCTGACCAGCATGGTGGCTTTCCACCAAATTCACTCATGTTTGTAAGTGTATTTTCTCTTTTAGGGCCCCCTAAAACTGGATGCAGGAATCTAAATGTGGTCTCACAAGTGCTATGGAATGTGCCTTGATCTAGTTCCTATGTTCCTATTACTGCAGCCTGGGTTGCTCTTGACCTTCCTTAGTGCTGGGATACACTGCTGGCTCATATCCAGCTTGTAATTCACTTGCAATCCTTGTGGCTTATTCCTTTGGCCTAGTTAGGTCCCTCCGGATGGCAGACTTGCCCTCAAATATTTTGATGGGTCTGCCCTTCAATTTGTAGTCCTATAGAAACTTGGCTGCAGGAGTTAAGTTGCTGCCAGTTATGTTTTTCTGAGTCCCTTAGCTGGTTTTGTGATAAATATTAAAGTACATGATTCATGAAACAGAGCGTTGCATCCCTAGTAATTTGAATAACTGAGAAATTTTTGATTTTGGAAACATGATGAGCAAAGATACAGGGAACAGAAAAAGTCCAGCAACAAGGTCATGTGTTACCCAAAGGAGTTTAGATGAAATATTAACAAATATAAAAGAAAACAATTCCCCAAACCTCCCCCATTACCACCAAATATGTTCATTTTTTTATCTTGATTCTGGATGAGAGAACTAGGATTATGTAGCTCAGTTTGTAATTAATTTGGGGATTTTCTCAGATCTGAGATGACAAGCTTGCTTTGGAAGGGTAAACTTTCACTGTGGACATGCTCATTGGTAAAGACCTCTATTTTCTAGCAGAATAAATGTATTTAACTTTTAGTTGGACTGTTCTTCACTCTCTATTCTGGAACTTTTATTGTCTAGCCGTGCAGTCATCTGTTGCTAAGACAGGAATAAAGCAGACTTCTGTGGTGTTTGTGCCAAATGTCTTTGATTAAGATTTCAGTCTTATTCAGTAGTTGTGTCACAATTCTCAGCCTTTTCTTACAGCATTTTGTAAATGCTTGTGCATTGCTCAGACACATTCAGGGACGGATTGAAATTCTTACATTTAATGGAACTTTTCATTCACTTCGCACTTGGCTGGTTTTATTGATTTTTGTTAATTATTTGCTTTTTTATTTTGAAATTTGGAACTCTTGATTCTCTGGAGAGTTCTTTATGTTCCACACTCAATTCACTAGAGTTCTGATATAGGTGCCCATTTATATTTTTGCACCATTACAGGGCAAGTTTCCCACTATAACTTGATAACATGGAAAACTATGTGTATCCTAACCAATCACTATAAAATTACATTATAATCACAACCATTACAGCAAAATAAAGACTATGTTATATAAAAAAGAAGAATGAATGCAACTGAGATACCTGCTGCTTGAAGAAAATTCTGTTTATAATTTTGTATTCTTCACATAGGGTATCACTTGAATATGATGCTAGCCTACTGATATGTGGAGTTCTTACTCTTTTTCTCCTGTTCCTTTTACTGAGATTAGTATAATTCTCACCTTCAAAAGCTCTGTTACAAGCTGCTTGTAGAGTTGATGTAATGAGCAGTCACTTAATATATCCCATTTTCACACGTCTCAAGGCCATTTACTGTTAAGACACCTTACCAGTTCAGAAATTTTCAATTTCAGAAAAATTATGAAGAAAAGCAGGGCACTATAATCAGAACTCAGATTTCTTGACTCTTAAACATATTACAGTTTCTTATTTATCATAATAGATAGTTTACTTTTTCAGATAATTTGAGATGCCGATATAAAACATTTTCCTGGCATTCTGTAGCTCTGCTCAGTAAAAAACATATGAAGCCAGCTACTTTATCACTCTGTACATTTGGGACTAGGCCATGACTGGAACATGGTGTACTCATCATTACTCACTTGATAACCAGTGCTGACTGACAGATTGAAGTAGCTTGAGCCCTGTGGAAGTAATTTGCTTATTAGCTGTTGTTTAAACTGAGATTAAATAGACAAAGATGGTTCAAAAGATTAATCCTTCTTAGTTAAACTCTCATGAAATGACATATAACACTGACTTGAAGCATATAGAGAAAAATGTTTCTGCCCTTTCCCACCTCACTCACGAGTGTACTAGGTCTGCCTGGAATGAATTTAATTTTCTTTATAGCAGCCCTTGTGATGCTGCACTTTGGATCTGTGTCTAAGATGGTGTTCATAGTACCCCAGTGTTTAGATGCTTTCTTGCACAGCTCTGGCTTTCCACCACCACCACTCTTTTCAGCAAGTATGCTGAGGTTAGATTAGAGATTGGGAGGAAGTGCCTCCAGGATAACTGACTCAAATTGACTAAAGGGATGCTCTACACTACACAATGTCAAGCTCAGCAATAAAAGCTCAGGGAAAGAAGGAGAAAGAGAAGACATTCATGGTTATGGTGTCTATACTGCCAAATAACTGTTATCTATGTTATGGCCCTGCCTTCCTGTAAGTGGCACATCTGCCTGCTAATGGGAAGTGGTGGAGGCTGTCCTTGTTTTGATTTACTTCTGGACACAGTTTTTGCTGCTAAATTTTATTCTGATCCATGAGTCTCCTTGCCTTCCCCATACAGTTTTTCTTCTCAAACTGCAGGAAAAGAGAGGTGTACCTGACCCTATAAACCTCGGGGGCTATACTTCGAAAGCCCTCGGTTTATTAGGGTGATACAAGGATGAGGAACAAAAGGACGCTCAATTCTCTCTGCTGAATTCTGTTTAATCCAAGTCCATTCTTAGGCAGAGCGTGGGGGAAGGGAAGGATGCAGGTAGCTCGCCTGGCAGCAGAAAGGAAAGAGGCCGGGCCCAGGTGAGTCCTGGGTTTTTCTCCCCAGGGACAGGGGGCCCTGGGAAGGGACCCCTGGCCAATGGGACTACAGGAACAAACTACCTTTCAGGGATAGGGGTGGGGGGAAGAGGGGCCGACCACCACGGGTAGTGTGGGGGAAATACAGCTACTTAGTGCAACCTTTATATAAACCCAGTGCAACTAGAGAACCCCATGTAAACATCAGATATAGTTCACCACAACAGAGAGGTAGGGAGGGAGGACATGGATGGATGTTTGGCTGTTGGTTAGGGTCAACCCAACTCAGGCAGTGTATAAATACTGATTATTTTCAGCCCTTTAGCTAACAAATAACAGCTGTGTAGTTACTGAAGGAGAGATTGTGTCACACTTCCAATACATCAGCAACACATGGTTTATATTTTTCCTGTGTGGTCTACTTTCATATTTATTAATTGTGCTTTTAATTGAGCATTTTATATGAGTGACATCTAGATCTACATCAGGCTATATTGTTACCTTTTCCTTTACCTTAACCTAATTAGATAATTATAAAATTACAATTTTAGAGTAGCTCATAGCTCATATAGTTTTAAAAATAAGAGTACATTATTACCTATAACTGCAGGAAGCTCCTCAAAAGTATGACAAATTTCATGTTTTGCTGAGAAAGGCAAAAACATATCTATTTTAAAGAATAAATTATTCTTTGAAATATAAGAAAAAAAAATATACTGACGAATACATAAGAAAAATACTTATACCAATGTAATTGCAAAATACTTTTTGATTCAGCTATCGTGATTGACTAAAATCCCCATTTTACCGCATGTATTAGTACTCTAAAATGCATCAGTGTTAACAGAGGAATCCTACATATTGAGAACTTCATGAGCTCCATGGTGTGATAAAGATTTGTTTTCTGTTAAGTTAATGGCTTTATTTACTAAATATTTTCATATTTTTTATATATTTTGGATGATGAAAAATTGGACAATTTGCAAGCTAAAAATATTTCATGCATCAAATACTTACATTTATTCTTATTTACATATGTTATTAAAACAATATGCAAAGAAAAAAAAGCAATTATCTTGTATAGCTTTACATTCAAGACATAAAATGGCAAAATTAGGGTTACACATACAAGCCATTGCCTTCATGACTAGCCCATAATTAAATTGAAATCTACTGGTATTCACAAAATAGGACATAACATTCAGTCCTTATTTCCAAAATTTTGTGTGCATATGCACATGTAATCACTGAGTGCAAAGCAGCATTTGACCAAGTTCCAGTATTAATATGTTAATCAACTAATTTGTTCTGAGTCTGAGAAATTTTTAAATGTTCAGATTTATTTATTGGGACACATACAGACATACATACATATACACACATGTGTACATACATTTTTTTATTGGGATACATACATATGTACGTACATACACACACTTAGTGCCTAGACTATCCCTAACACTGAATTGTAAAGAGATTAATTTATGGTCATAGAGTCTTAACTGATGTTTTATCTGATTAACATTGGATAGCAATAAAAAGTAATGATAATATACTTATATTGATAATGATAATATACTTATATTGAAAGGGTTTAACTCTAAATGATAATGGAGCTTATATTTTAAGTCATGCTTACCAGAGGGCAATGGCAACTAACTACTGATCTAATGAACTTACTACTAATCACTGTAAAGAAGATAAGAAGATAAACTTTTCTCTAAAAGAAGGTTTTAATAATTCCCTTTTTCTTTTCAGTTAAAATCTACCTTGAAAACTGAGAATGCTTTTGTGGTTACTGATTTTGTCTGTGAAAGTTAGATGAAAGATGGGTCATGATTTGAGAAAATTTAATACCAATGCAAAAATACCTGTTAAAATTGCCGTTCTTGTCTAAAAATGTCCATTAGTAGTCTATTACTGATGGCTTTATTAATTTTACAGACATTTCTGCACTCGATTTCTTTAACATGCAATTAAAATATCAAAACCTACACATTTGAAGATATAGTGTGTATTTTTAGATGCCCCAGCATTACAAGAATCTAATAAATTCTATTAAAAAATTCCTAAAAGTTATCAGAGTTGTAAACTGTGAGAAAATTAAAGTAATCTGGTCAGGATACATAGATGGGACTAGACCAACTGCTTGAGGCTCAACAAGACCAAGTGTCAGGTCCTAGACTTTGGCCAAAATAACCCCATGCAGTGCTATAGGCTGGAGGCAGAGTGGTTGGAAAGCCGCCCAGCAGAAAAGAATGTGGGGGTGCTGGCAGATAGCGGGCTGAACATGTGTTTAGGTGGCTAAGAAAGTCAATGGCATCCTGGCTTATATCAAGAATACTGTGGCCAACAGGAATAGGGAAGTGATTCTTCTGCAGTAGCACTACTGAGGCCACAACTTGAGTACTGCATCCTGTTCTGGGCACCTCCATTCAGAAAGGACACTGAGGTGCTGGAGCAGGTCTAGAAAAGGACAAAAACACTGGTGAAGAGTCTGGAGCATATATTCTATGAGAAGTGGCTGATGAGCTGGGTTTGTTAAACCTGGAGAAGAGGAGGCTCAGGAGTGACCTTATCACTCTCTACAACTACCGGAAAGGAGCCTGTAGTCATGTGGGAATCAGCTGCTTCTCCCAGACAATTAGTTCAGCCAGCTGTCTGCCAGCAACCCCATAAGGTTTTCCACTGGGCAGATTTCCAACCACTCTGCTTCCAGCCTGTAGCACTGCATGAGGACATAGTTGTAAGCTGCACAAGGGGAGGTTTAGGTTGGACATTAGGAAGAATATCTTCACAGAAAGGTTGATTAGATATTGGAATGGGTTTCCCAGGGAGGTGGTGGAGTCACCATCCCTGGTGTTTAAGGAAACAATGGATGTGGCACTCTGTGCTGCCGGAGACTTCCCTGTCCCGGGTTCTCCATCAGTGTACAAAAAGTCCTTTTCTCATCAGCTGTCTGAGCTGAAGAAGCACTCTGGAGTCCTTAGTTCGTGTTCTCAAGGCAGTTTATTAGTTTCTTATCAAAAGTAGATTTCTCTGCCCTGCCGAGGTCGACACAGCAAAACTTTCAGAGACACACTGTGCCCTGCACACTCTCTGCCCTGCAAGGGAGATCGAGGCACACTGTGTCCTGCACACTGTCCTGCAAGGGAGATCGAGACACACTGTGTCCTGCACACTGAGCCCACCCAGGTCAGCTCTATTCTTTTATACTATCAACTACGTATCCAATGTTTACCATTAATTTCCAATCCGTGACCCTTACATTACGTTGTCCAACTCTCTGACAAACCAATCCAAAAGTGCCAACATCACCAAGAAGATGTAGGTTAGGAAGAAGAAGAAGAGATAACATGCCACGTGTAAGAATTCTCCATCTTGACTCCCAGACCCCCCTGTCCAGAATCTCAAACCCCCCTGGACATGGGTCCAAATCTTTTCCTTTTCATCTGTAATTATTACTATTCTACTCTTTAAACTCTGGTGACTTGCAATTCTTCTTATAAGTTAGTAATTTGTCTCATGGATTAAAATCAAAGCCACGGGCATTCTCAGTATCAATTCAGGTTCTCCAACACCTCTGGCAAGGCTGAAAAGCCTCCTGACCAGGGTTTGGATCATTCTGAGATGCCATGGGAACCCCCTGGGTTCCAACATGTGCCGTGGTCTGGTTGACAAGGTCACAGGTTGGACTCAATGATCTCAGAGATTTTTTTCCAACCTGATTGATTCTGTGACTCTGAAAAGAAGACCTTTTCTAAAACAAAGGTTATATTTTACAAGGTAAAATTAAACAAAAAGCCAATTGTTATTTCAAATAAATTATCATTCTACGTAGGTTAATGTTAGACATTTGTGTGTTCAAAACAATTTCATGTTCACGTATATGAGATCAGATAAACTACAAGCTCACATTCTTATGTGTAGGTAAATCCTGGAGGTTTTCTGCTTTATTTTATTTTAGAAGACCAGATAGCAGAAGTTGTTTTTCTCTATTAAATGTTCAGTCATTTGGAGACTTAGAAATCATACTGTGATAATTTCTTAAATATTCAAATTTTGCTGCTACTTGCTAAGGACAAGCCTTAGAATACAATGCAATAGTTTAGTAAAAGAAATGATGTATTTATGAGGTAAGATAAATTGATAATTTACTTAGCTCATAAAAAATCAGACAGGTTAAAAACTTCATATTAATCTCAATAGCCTTAGACAGATAACGGATTTGGTCTTATCTCTTGATGCTTCTGGTGCCATTTTAACCTGACTGCTGTTTAAGTAGTTCAAAAAGAGTAGATAACATAACCTCTTATTTCTTCATTTTGTAACTACATGAAGTTCATACATTTTAAAACTGAATTGCATTTTATTTCTTTTCTGGACCTGGTCTCTGTGAGTCACACATAATTATGTTTAATCCTTTTCACTGCTGACTCAGTACTATCTCAGTGTAGAGAGAAAGTTGTTTCTCCTGAGTTTGTTCTCTAGTCTTTCAGTTTTTAAAAACTGCAGGTAAGTAATCTATATTTCAAAGAAAAATGAACTTTACTTGATTTAACTGGAATCTTTCTTTCAATATCTGAAATTAGAAGGTTATTAAAGTTTTGATAGATAGGTATGATGTATTTTAAAAGCAGATAAGCTTAAAGGTCAGACACTATCAAATGAAGGATTTTGACTTTTTAATATTTGAATACTTCCTAAGAATCATGGTTTTTGCATGCCTGGCACTCTTTTTAAGTTCTAAAATAAAATTGTTCTGCATTTTTTTAAGATTCACCCTTGAATATGAGCTACATTTTGATATTGCATGAGCAATTACTCAGCAGCATTTGCTCTTCCTGCTTCATCTGAGACGGGGAGTTTTCCTGTTTTTTCTGTCAAATAATTGAAAAATAATATTTCAAAATAACATGAAGTAACACCTGAATTAAAGCACCAGCTCCTGTTTCTCATATTAATTTCTTATAGCTCTTCAGGTGACTTAAACTCAGGAATTTTTAATGTAACTTATAAATTACTGTCAAAAAAAATGCAAAAATTATATAGTTTATTATTTTGAGGAATGTGATTTGTGTGTTTTAGCAGAACACCTTTTTTTGATGTAGAACATGTGATAATGAGAGGCTGTCTGAGTTATGAAACCAAATATTTTGAATCACAAGGAAATAACTAATAATTTTTAACCTAAATGAGACCCCCAACCATCCAGAACTATGAGCAACAAGGAAATTTTTAAAGGTGAAAGATTAAAAAAAACCCAACTACTGATTTTTTTCCTTAATGTCATAATCTCAAGTTCATAAAACGTATTATATGGAGGATGCTAGAAAGCAAGAAATCTGCTTTTCTACATTTTTTCAGTACACACCTCTTCTTTATTTTTATTTCTTAGCTATAGCAATTTAATCTAAGGTATGGCAAAATCATAGTTGTTTCAGATGTTTATGACAGATGAAAAATAAAGGAAGATTTATCACCAAACTTCAAAAACACAACTTTAATGCTACCAAAGAACAATTTGTCCTCCTTCCTTAATACTGAAATACATGCATTTTGAAAGGATTAAGACAAAAACAAATTAAAGAATTTGACAGATAAAAAATTATGATGAATACATAACATACCCTCAAAAACAAGATCTCATTTAATTTTAAGAAAGAGAAACGATTTTTGAAGCTTAATTTGCCCTGTTCTACACCTTTCCAAATCATGTTAATCATTCCCCATTTCTGTCAGCTTTGCTACTCATTTCCTAGAATAATCTAAATTTTCCTCTCTACAACACTGCTAATAGAAGTAAAAAATGATATATTTATTTTGGACTAAAATGAGAATTTTATTATGGTCTTGGTTTTGAAAGACAGGTGCCTGCCAAGGAGGGCAGGAGCTTCTCTTGGAATAGAAAATGTAAAACCCCCTCCCTCCAAATTATTAAAAGGGGCTCTCAGGCAAAGATATAAGGACAGGAATAACAGTTCCTTTATATGTATAAACAAAATAAAGTATAACAAAAAACCAACAGACTACAGCATAATAGGAAAATTAGAACAAGATTCAGTATTAAACAAAAACAACCCAAAACCTGACAGTTAGAATACAACCTGACACCCTGTCAGTCAGGGTGTTGGTAGCAGTCCACTTTGAATGGTGGCTCCAGTAGTCCTCCTGGAGTGTTAGATGGTTTTGTTGAGGCAGAAATCCTGTAGACGGGCAGAGTTTTCCTCCAATGGTCCAGTGGTGATGTTCAAGGGTCTGGTCCTTCCTCTGGGAATCCAGCAGGAGAGAAGGCTGCTCCTCTGGGAATCCAGTAGAAAGCAGATGCCTTTTCTGTCTGAATGCCCAGATTATATCCAGGTGGGAATGCTTGGCTCCTCCCCCTGGGCAGAGCATCTCACTGTGGGCTGATGTCATTCTATGAGTCATGTGGTGGGTCCTTGCAATGGCCTGATGTCTTTAATTGCCCATTGAAGAGGAAATGGCCCCCGGAGGGAGTTATCTATGACTCATAAGGCAAGGCGCTGATGGCCCATTAACAGGAGATAGTCCGGGGGAGGAGGTAAGGAAAACACTGCCCCACCTGGTTTTAACAGTTCATGAAGGTGGAGATAGAATACAGACCTTCTGGCATATTTTTTCATTGTAACATAGGACAATTATCATCACAATCACTATGTTTTTCAGCTATGGTATAAGTAAGTAGTGCTTTCATTGAATACTCACCACTAAGGTAAAAATAGTAAGCCTTGCAGTTGGTCTGCTGGTTGTTTTACAGAAAAAGCTGTTAAAAATTGTTTTCCAGAACTATCTATCAAATTGATGGTGCTTTCTATAGGAAGTAAAAGTTTTCAATTTTCATATATTTTCACTCTTTTAAAAATTTTTTTGCTTTTTTCTCCCATAGATATTATGGTTCATAGTCAATACTGGAGATCTAGAGCAGATTTTCTGTCTTGAAAATTTTAAGTTTTTGCTGTCACGTAATGGGTGTTTCTCATAGTTTTGATTCTATTCTTGTTACTTTTTCTTTTCTTTAATGCTGAGACACTTCGTGTACATTACTTTTCCCCTTATTTCTCTTCTTTCTGAAGAGTTTAGCCTTCAACACTTCTGGTCCAACTGCAGTTGCTACTATTAGTATTTTCTGTAAAGTCTCTTTATATCTTGAATCATAATTTCTAGTTCTCCATTTTATTTCTCAAACTAGGATAGAAACATCCAATCTCATGGTCCCAATTTACTGGATGAAATGTCTTCCTTATTTTGTTTATAATTTTCAGTATTTCTGCTTAAAATTCTATTGTCTTTTCATCTATGACTATGGTATCTTGGTTTTTGGGTTTTTTTTGGTTTTGTTGTTGTTTTTTTTGATATGGGTTTTCTTGCTTTGGTTTTTGTTGTTGTTGTGTTGTTTTTATTTTTAACCCATAGATTGATTCCTGAGGATATTTCTTCTGTCTACTCACTTGGAGTTCAGTATTCGGCAGGATAAATGTCTTCAGGATAACTACATAAGGGGAAAAATAGTTAGTTTTGTTTTTCAACTATTTGTTACCTTCTGTATTTTGCCAAACCCTCTCATTCTTCTGTAATCTGAGAAGAGGAAAAATCTAACTAAGACAATTTTAAGTTCCTGAAGTATTTTTCCAGGTTTTCTAAACTTATCCTTGACCCGCTTTAAAAAAAAAAGGAAAAAAAAAATTAGTCTGAATTCACATTCTGAATGCAAAGTTGTTTTCCTTCTGCCACCAGATGTCTTTTCAACAACAGGAGAATACCACAAAAAGCAAGCCCCATGAGGCAGGTACTAGTAATTTTGCCTACTGTAAAATGTTGAAAATTTGATGTCAAGTTGTAATTTTGAATCTGCTACACAATTAACAGTTTTAATGGATCTCTAGTTCAGTCATTTTGCATGGTCTGTTTAATTAACAAAAGAGACCAGCACTTCAGAGTCTCAGATAAACAGAGAATGAAACTGCATAAACTGCATAATCTGTTTTCAAATATATTAAAAATGGCATATGTATCTAGATCAAAATTAGCTAATGAACTCGGTTTTCAATTCTGAACTTATATTCAAAGAGTATAATTAAACCAGCTGCTCTTTAGATGGCAGGCTGAAAATGGCACCATGGTCAAACTGAGAGAACATTACACTATAAGAAGAGAAAATGTCTGAATTCTATTTATATTAGTGTGAAAGCATAGATAACACTCTTCATCTGACTTTTTCCCTGACTGCAGGTGAGTAAAGAGCTTTTATTTTCCTAATAAAATTAAAGAATTTAAATGACTGGCATTGCTAGTAATCTGTGTTTCTGGACTTTAATCTCCTCTAGAACTGCAGCATTTACAATGTATAAAAGACATGAAAACAGATATTTGAAGTGGTGAACTTCAGAACTGTTCATGAAGCTGTGCCTAAACCATGAAATCTCAAACTATGGAATGAGTAGTGTGCAGTACTTTTCTTCTCTCTCGAAGTAGTAATGGAGTAATTGATCTACCTGTGACATATTATTACAATGTGCAAAACTGATTATTCAGTTTATAAATAGGAAAGTTGGCTCTATTAATTTGAGTAATTTTGCAGGTTCTGTCCTTTACTCGTATTTTCTTTCTTCCATTTTTTAAAATAGAAATAGAAAATAGATGAGAAAGCTTTCAGGGAAAAACAAAAGAGAACAAGCTAAAAAGAAACTTGCTTTCAGAAGCCCCAGGGAAATAATAGCTGTTTTAAAGTAAGGGACAGGAAAAAAATATTCCATATGTTTCAAAAAACAAACAAACAAACAAACAAACCCCACCATGAACAAAGAAGAGACAAACTTCTCTGTGCTGCCATGGCATTCTGCAGGTACATCCCACAGCCTGTAGCTCAATTCTATCATTTCTCTCTCCAGACACAACCTACAGGAAACTTCCACCATCTGCGTCCTAGCAGCCACATGGAACTAAGTCAAGATGGTGAAATCAATTTTTCTGGCTAAAGAATCTTCCTTTTTTTGAAAAACTTTATTATCAGTGTGGCTGCTGTTACTGCACATTTCTTATTCCATTGCCTTTTCACTTTCAGTAAATTGCTATCTCAACCTATAATCTTTGTATCTGTCATTCTCATACCAGAAGAGGCATGAGAAAGGGGTGTGGTTTATTTGGATTTTAATTTCTGGGTGATGTTAAAACACCACAGCTATAAAGAAGTATACATTCTCTGTAAATATACAATATTGCATAATCATAATTCATGCCATAAATTTAATGTATTGAGGAGTAGAGATAGGGATTACCAGCCCTTTTCTTTACTCTCAATTTAGTCTCTGACAAAAACTGTAAAATAAAGGGACATTCTCAATTATTTGAACTGAGGAGAATTGAAAAAGACTGGGATACTTACAATGATTAGTAGAAAGCTATTTCTTCAGGTATAATATTGAATTTTAAAAGAAGTGACTAGTCAGATAGCACAATAATAGAGTATTTAGCCTTTTCTAGGGGGTGATGGCTTGGCAGTGTGAGGAGTAGCTTGAAATCTTTAGTATCCCAGAGGCTCACTGTCATGGTTTGACACCAGCCAAGGGCCAGTGCACCCATGAAAATATGTTTTTCTCAATTTCTGCTGTGAGATAGGACCAAAAAAGGAGCAGAACCCAAACTTAAAATATAGAGAAGAAACTTTATTAAGTAACACTAAAAAGAAAGGAAAAACGGAAACCAGAAGGAAACTTTCAAAACATCCATCCTCCCCCTACTGACTGTTCACCCTCCCACTGACAACATGAAAAGACTTTTCAGTCAATCCACCCTTTGAACAATCATTTTCCCCGATCCATCAGAAGAACGGAGTTTCTCCTGCCTTGCCATAGATCTTCCAAAAGAATACCAATCCTCTTGTGGCCACACAGTTCACAAATGGCTTGCCTGCGGATTTGCCATTGTGAAATATCACCCCCCATGGGACAGTCCTCTCAAAACTGCCCATGGGCCGTATCAGCTTTTAGGTGCAGTTTAAGAATGTCTTTTTCAGCTCCATCTTCATCCCAAGGAACAGTTATCTCTCATCCCTGGGGCTGGGGATATCATAAAATCAGTGCCTCAGCACTCCCCATCTCTGGTTGTCCCTGAGGCCGGGGACGTCTACAATCAGTGCTCCAGCACTCCCTATTTCTGGTTGTTCCTGGGGCCGGGGACATCAACAATCAGTGCTTCACTAGCACCCCCTACAGAACTAGGACATCCCCCTAAAAAGCATTCTACATGTTACAGAAGCATCCAGTCCATTCTCTATAGCTTTGCAAGAGAAGTCCATGCCAACCCTCCCTTCATTCTTCCTTCCCACTTTGGATTCTTTCCTGTCTTTGCCTTGACATCAGGTCTCAGGTCCGGTCTTTATCTCCTTCGAGCTGCTCCCCTTTCAGTTGAGTAGGATGCATGCCTCAAAAAGGTCCATCTGGGCAAGAAACAGTTAAAACCTCATTTTCTGGGACTTCTGCCAGTACCTTGGATGGTTATTGGCTCTTCCGATAAGATGTCCTTGAGCTGCCGAGCTTGGCTCAGTGCTAGAAAGAGGGGGGGGGATTCTTCTCCTCTGCCAGGCTAGGGCCAGCCTGTCCCTCCGTTCCCCCCGCTCCCTGCTGAGACAGTTTCTTCAGGAGGGGCTCTCCTGGCCCAGCCTGGCATGACCCAACACCCCCCCAGGAAGCTGGGAGGAGGGAAACCAGGCCAGGGCAAGCTCTTCTTTTCCATCTTCCACCTGCCGGGACAGCTCCCTCGGAAGGGGCTCCCGGCATGGCCTGGCCCAGTCTTCCCCTCCCGTAGGCCTCCGTGGCCATGGGGGGCAGGAGGCCGGGCCGAGGCTGCAGCCTGTCTGTACCTCTTCAAGGCCCGAAGGAAAGAGAAAGATTCCCAGGCAGTCCTGTGCCAAATGTATATCCTACTGAGACTCATTTCACTTTTGATTGGCTCATTTCCCTGTCTGTCTTTAAATCTGGCCCACAATTGGTGTTGCACTGGGCTCATGGGAAATGCACAGCGACACCTCACTTCCAGGGGTGACTATTTCCTGCCCAACAAAATGTCAATCAATCTCAAACCAGCACACTCACAGAATTAACTTTAGCCAGGTTAGCTGAATCCTTCATCTTTATATCTTCAATGTAAGTAAACAATTTCAAGCAGCTTGATGTACACACTATTTTTCCAAAAAGTCTGTAAAGTCAAGGCTAGACTTGAGGGCTGCAACACATTTTTCCATATTCCTCTGCATTCATGCCACATAGAAAATTATTTAAAAACTTAAATATTACTGGCTATAAAAAGCTGACAGGTCTGGGACAAGGGATTAATTGGCATGTCTCCTGCGAAAATGATTTTGTATTCTAGTGGACAATAATCTCTATTCTCAAAAGAATGACAAAAAAGTCAGTGAGGGAAATATCCATTACCAGAGGGTCTGTGCAACTTTAGTAACAGTGAAAATAGGGTAAGGATTGCTAGGTAAGAATCTGATTTATTTTGACTTCTTTTTTTTTTTTTTTTTTTTTTTTTTTAATGCAAGCTAATTGAAGGATATTAAGGACACTATTTAAAGAACTTGAAAAAGGAGATTCTTGACTACTATTGAAAATGACTAGAAACTAGAATCATATTTCTAAAATACTTTGAAAAATATTTATTAAAATTCTGCAAAAGTTCTTTTTTACTCAAATAATACTGCAGCTTTGTATGGAGATAGAGGTATGTCTTGGGTTGAAGACAGGTATTTGCTGGTGAAGGCAGGAGCCTCCCTTAGAAGCCCCCTTCCCTCCGAATTACTAAAATTAAGCGACCTTCAGGCAAGATATGGGGAGGAATAACAGGTCTTTACTAATGAGTATAACAAGATATAAATGAACAATAACTACGGTATTAACAACAATAAAACCAAGTACCAAAAAAAAAAAAGTCAGGGACCTCCGCGGC
>VXBU01012826.1:0-48041 GCA_013400315.1 Bombycilla garrulus
GCACACTTGCATGCACACAAACAGAGTCTGTACAAGGTACCTGCAAAAAATTCCCTGCAAANTCAAAGAGTCAGGGTCTCAGCCAAGGATTCATCGTCGTTCAGGGATTTTCAGAGTGCAGTGAACTTGTGAATTCACTCACTGAGAGGCCCCACTCAGAGGAAGGTTGCTGGTCACAGCCTCTGCAGTCCAGAAGGGTTTGTTAGCTAGCATCACATTGGTTAACAGGTTAGCAACACCCCTCAGCCCTTTGGTGAAAGAACAACCACCTCTTGAAAAACATCTTGAGACAAATATCATGTAGGTCACATACACTGTGCTCACACACACCAGGTGCAGATACACAATTCTCTTCTCTGCACTCCCTCACAATCTCCCAGGATGGCCTGAGAAAGTTGCTGATTTCTCTCTCTGCCCAGGCTGTCAACACCCACATACATATATATATACACACACATAAAATTGTATAGCTTTAGACATTGGATCTGTATAGACACATTTTATATATGCAGAGAAATTATATATACAGAAATGTACAATTATATATATATCATGGCTCCCTTTCCTGGGTAGCCATGACAGTTCTGTGCTGGGATTAATTGAGGCAGACAGGACTTCTAGTTTTTAGTCTTCAGATTTGTTGTTTATTATTTATTATCTACATTGCAGTGAGCTCGTCTATGCACTAGACTAGCACACTAGGAAGAAAAGCACTTGAAGTCACAAGACCTCTAATTTCAAGGTCTTTTACAGACATCTCATCCAATTAAATACTTCTGCATACTTTATTTCTACTTTACCACCAATAACTAATTATTTGTTACCTGCATTGGGGACTTTTCTATCCAATCACTTTGTGCTACCAAACACTGCAGAAAATGGGGGATTTGGAGAAGGAGAAGCAGAGCCAATGCCCTAAATCCTCCATCTTGTCTTCTATCTACCACCATGGTAACACCCCAAAACTCTAAGTTTTTCACCCAGTGACAAATGACACTTGTATCTATTTCACACACCCACAGAACCCAAGTCATCCCAAAGTCTTGGAAGCTTCTCCATGGTGGAAGGTTAAAAGCTGTGCTCTCCTGAGGGTCAGAACCCCTCAGCAAAGGCAGAGGAATATTTCCTGTGCCCTGGGTTCCAACAGTTAAGAATAGTCTTTTTCAGTTCTCTCTAGAGAGAGGAGCCCCCCCTTGTGAGGCTATAGGGACTTCACCACAAGAAAGAAAAAAAAACCAGTTCTCTCATGGCTTCACTTCTCACAAATAGCAACTGCCCAGGAATCTGCAATTATGAAACTCCTCCCATCTTCACAGCCTTTCTCCAGCCATGCTTCTGGGCCATGTCAAACTCATAGGGTATTACTGTTAAGGATGAGCTGTTCACAAGTGGAGGTTCTCCTCATCTATCTTTAAAATCATCTTCATCTCTGGGAAGAGAGATCTTCCCTCAGGGTAAAGGGTCTTCATCACTTTTCTCTCCCTGTTTGTGCTTCTTATAAAATTACAGCTACTTCAACGTCTGTTTAATCAACACAAATGCCTTTGCTCATGATCTACAAGTTGAAAACTCCACCTCCCACGTCTTTCTCCACAAAGGTTTAAGGGGATCTTTAGTGTATTACAGTCCATCCCCAGAGCTTACAAAAGGATTTTCAGCCTAAATTCACAGCATCCCCTCTTTCTCCATCCAAACAGCTGACAAGGCTGCAAACAGCTGACAAGCCTTGATTCAGTGAGGAACTGGGTAATCATCTCCAGACAATGATCACTAAAGCTGACTTCAAAATAGTCATATTGATAGGGTCAAATTGCCAAGTCAGAGTGGCTTGAATGTTGTTTTGATGCAGAAAAAACCTAGGTCTGTTGGCAATTTCCCATCCAGGTAGAGCCTAAGCTCTAATTGGAAGAGAATTCCCTGACATATTTTAAAAGCAAAATTCTTAATAGAAGTTATGAGTAAAGGTCTTGGGGTGAAAGACTAGTCAAACCCATCTAATAGCTGGTTATTTCCAAAGTTTTCCTTGAGATAGAGATGCCTTAAAGGCAGCAAAAATCTGGAATGCTTCTGAGAGAAATGACTGGAATTGCACCTATGCTCTGCCCTCTCTCACAAGAACCACCAGAACATCAGTTTAGAGGAGTCTTTCAGCAAAGCTCAGATATCGTTTCCTGGAATTCTGAAAATACTGAAAATCACAAGATAACAGAGGGGTAGCCTGGATAAAGGAGATACATATGCAGCTAGAGAACAAAAAAGAAAAGATCTTGAAAATGACACGTGTCTCATAGATAATTACACAAAGAGATGCTAAAGCGTATGAAAAAGCCAGCTATAAATACAACATTAGTATCTTACAAAATATGCTTATTACAAAACCAGTAAATCTATGCTATGTAATTAATATTATTACAGCAAGCCTTGCATTTGAGATATAAATTAATCAAGGCAAAGACTCTTGTTCAATCATTCAGATTTAAACATAGTGAAATTTAACTTTACCTAATCTTATTAATACTAAACTTGCATGAAGCTAAAATAATAAAATTCAAAATTTAATATCCATAAGAATTTGAATTAACACTGATACTATTAACACAAAAGGTACTGAAAATTTGAACAATCTATGCTTAAAATAAAAACAGAATGATTTTGCTGAAGGGATTAAAAAGGGAGTGTGATAAAGTCATTGTCATTTTACGTGATGTAGATTTGAGCATAGATAGGGGCTTGAATTTTATTGGATTTTATTGAATATTTTTGGGTATATAAATTCCTAATTGTTATAGTAGAAGCCAACAGCATTATAATTGCATCATGGTGCACACAGACAGTTTCAACTTCCTCAGCAAAACTGCAAAACAGTAAAAACTGATAATTCATTAAGAATGTAAATTATTTTTAAAAAGCATATAAAGGCTAAAAATGTCATGGTTGCCCACAGCCATAAGTTACATGTCACAGCATATATCATAGTCGAGATGGACACAACACTGTTTAGAGCGCTAAACTTTCCACATGCAGCATCACACGGCCTTTCTGACTCCTCCTTCCTTAGAAGACTGAATTCTCCCCAGGCAGCACCACAGGATTAAACTCTCTTTTTAGTTAGAAGGGAAACCCCAAACATTCCCTGAAGTTGTAGGCAAAGCCTCGGGCAGCACCACGCAGCCTTGTGGTTTCTACCACAATTTAGAGGAGCAAACTTTCCTCAGATGACACCATGCTGATGCCTTAAGTTTTAGCTTTTATATTTTTCAGACTGTGCTGTTTTAGTGTGTGGTTCTAGGTTTCATATTAAGGGGCTGGTGAGCTCTTCACAGAATAGGGAGACAAAACAATTCCTTTCTAGCTAGAAACCAAGGTCAAATTTTAGGCCCAAGCATGGAAACAACAGTGAAGAAGAAAGAACAAAGAGGAGAGAGCTTCATAACCTGAAGCTGGAATTGGACAATTAACTCCAATATGCTAATGAGCCAGAGCTTATAAAAGTGAGACTTCATGCCTGGACAACCATTTTTTTTGGGGACCATTACTGGATTGCTTGAGTAGAGCCCCAAGGAGTTCTTGCATGGCCCAAGCTGGATCCTCTCAATAAATACCGTTTTATTCTTTTACTCTGCCTAGTCTCTGTTTCCAGGTCAGCCTTCTTAGGCAACCATGCAGCCTTCTGGTCTCTAACACAGTTTAGAGGAGTAAACTCTCCCTGGACAGCACCACACAGGCTTCTAGTTTCTGCTTCCTTCAGCACAACCAGCTAACTCCTTTCTGTTCCTCACCTGGCAGCCTAGCCCTGTGTGTCCCCTGTACAGCAGCTCACCTTCTGTGTCCCTCATCCATCTGCCTGACTCCTCCTCTTCACAGCACAGCAGGGAGACTCAGCTCACTCTAGGGCATCCAACCCCCTCTTTTATACCTCTCATCCTTAGTGGTTACAGCTGTGGCTTGTTAAGGGTAAGTCTGCTTCTTCTGTAGTTAGTATAGCTGCTCACAGTTGGGCACATCATCAGTTGAGGTGGGGGAACAGAAGCATGGCAGGGTTAACGACAGAAGTTGTTTTCAAGGTAACGTCTTCCTGTGATGTTATAGTAACCGTGATTGGTATTTAAGCATCCAGTTGCCAGACAGCCAATGTCCCCCCTTTTGTTGGAGTACAGATCTAACACCGTGGGATAAATACATTACAATGTGTCACCCATGTGTGAATTTTTGGGCCTCTTTGATTAAGGTGACAGTAGTCACCATGACCTTCAGGCACTTTGGCCAGCCTTGGGCAATATTGTCTAGCTGTTTGGAAAAATAAGCCACAGCCCTCTGTTGGTTCCCGAGGTGCTATGCTAGTACCCCCAAAGCAACATTTAGTTGTTGCAATAAATGACCCCTTTTTCATGCAGAAAAAGCCCATTCTTTATTCACTTAACTCATTTTTATACCATTTTCACAGAATTCGTGTTGAACTCCAGTTGGTTAATGGCCTTCTTGTCAGTTACTCTATTGGTTAGTAAAAGGTATTTTACTTGTCTGTCAAATCTCTTCATTCTTGGTTTGTTTACATATTTTGTTCACTGATTCCTATGAGACAGATTTCTTGTTTATTGCAGGTACACCTTTAGGAAGGTGTCCTGGATTACAATACAGGGTGTAACTAAAGTACGTCTACCACCATCTACAAAACCTTGTGATGAACTGTTAGGATGGGTGCAGCAGTGTTTATTTATCTTTGCCATGACTCACCTGTAATAACTCCCTGTGGGGAAGCAGCAGCACCACCCACCCCGAGGGGTCATCTCTGCTTATGGGCCATCATGAACTCAAGGGCTACAGCACAGTAGGCAGCTGAACAACCATGAGGGACTCCAAAAGTATACTATAACTGACAGGATTACTTCACTCCATTGTGAAACTCCCTGCCATGGGGAGGCATGAACATTCCAGCCTGAATTTTAAGGTAAGTAGTCTGTAAGTCTGGGGATTGGAACCACCACCAGCACTGGAGGGATCCAGAGAAGGGCCAGAACTTTCCACAGGACCCCTGCTTTCAAGCATCACTTCAACAGCACTGCTGCCACTGCCTAACTGGACTGCCACCATGATGTGCTATGATGGCTTGAACAGCAGGCCTAAGCCTGACCTGAATTACAGGATGAATCTTGAGCATGATGCTGTTAATATCATCAAAGTTCTTTAGTTAAAAATAGATTATTAAAACAGTAGTTGTTCTTAATGCAAAACCATCTGTTGTAGATGTTTGTATAACATTGTGTAAGATATATCAAGAAATCCTCCCAATAGACATCTGTAGAGGCTTGTTAGTAGAATATTTTAAGTGAAACTGCCCCAGCTGTGGCCTGGGCTCTGGCCAAGTCCTGGCCTGAGCTGCTTTGTTTTTATTTTGTTTTCTGCACAAAAAAGGTAAACAAGTGACTTGGATTTGTCAGTTTGGGCCTATCAAAGAGGGACCCCTTTTTTGGGTGAACTGGAGACCTCACCTATAGGTGGGCACACTGTGCAGGATTTTCCCAGTTGGCAGGAAGGGTTCTCCAGGTCCTCACTGCAAAGCAAAGGCTCCCCAGTGACTGAGGACTCTGGGTGATGGTAAGGTATTGCGTTAATCTGAAAGCAAACCTGCGGGCGACTCCAAGTCAGAAGTACAATTTAATAGGAAATGTTGAATAAGGGTGGTAGTTTTGGAGACACATAACTGGACACACCAAGATCATGTGACAAACAGCTGAGATTTATTGAGGGTTGCTCTCTTTTATGGGGGTTTCAAAATTCCTGTGCTTAGAAATTTGATTGGTCAAGGTCTTAACACCACTCAGCTCACTGGCCAATTAGCTGTGTGCATTCAGGCTTGAATGGGATTGGTTGGGGTCCCTGTTTGAGTTCAGATCCAACCTATCATTGTCTTATCCCGGGGACTCTTTTACTGTCCAATGGCTAGGGTGGTCAAGTTAACATCTGTTATGGCAACTTTATCTGTAAAGTTTGGCCAGCTATGGATGTGACAGCTCCCTCTTCCTCTGTTTAAAAAGGAAAAAGTGTTCTTTGCTGTCCTCTGCAGGGCCCTTTGCAGACAGGATGCCAAAGACAGCATGATGACACACATGGTAAGCCCAAGGCTTCCTACCCAACCCCACAAGGCCAGCCCCCTCAGCCAGTGACATATCCCATGTGTCTTTGAAATTGTAACATTCACATCCTGGAGCTGTCAAACGAGATAATACAACCTTTCAGGCTACCATGCAGCAGCTCATTACTTAAAAGTTACAAATTACAACTTAACACTACAAACAGGAAACAATTCAACTTTAGAACAGTCAGAAAAAAATCCAAACAAAAACAAAAACAAACAAACAAAAAAAGAACACCAGAAGAAATGGTTTGTCTTAGTTCAGGTTTGTGACCCATGTCCTTAAATAGATAAAATCCTTAAATCCTCATATCTCAAATATATCTATAAATTACAACTCAACACTACAAACAATAAACTATTCAACTCAAAACCATCTCAATTGAAAACACATCCTTCTGTTATTTATGTTTCTCAAATGTTTGAGTCTTGGTGTTTAAGTTGGGTGATGGGTAGATTGTCTTACCATTGTTGACAACATTCTGCATCTGAAAAACTGTTGGCTTGCTAGTCGAATTAACTGAAAAATGTGAGAACACCCAAGACTTTTGTGGGAGGTAAACACCAGCCCACGCTCCCTTTTATTTTTATTGGTTTTTGGGGGTTTTTTTTGTTTTTTTTTTGTTTTTTTTATTTGGTTGGTTTGGTTTTCTGTATATTCCAGCTATGATACCCTTATTCTGTCACTTGCAGACTATGAANTTACAAAAAATTCAGTTATGTACCACATTCTGTTCTGCTACTGTGGATCCTCTTCATGGTCTGACAGTTGCTCCTCTTCTTTAACCCCTTTGTATTTTTCCAACTTTGCCTTTAGCTGTTTTGCAGGGTTGAAGACCCCATTGGTTTGACTGCCACAGGAGTAGCAGCGCTGGGATTTGCGATAGTGCTGGAGGGCACAGCTCTCACAAAAGTAGTGCCGACACTTGGTGACCACGGGGTTCTTGAAGGAACTTGTGCAGATGGAGCATTTGAAGGGCATGTCCTCCTCGTCACTGCTCACCTCATAGTTTCTGTCATCATCGCTGCTGTAGCGGCCTTCTTGCAGCTCCCGCTCGATCTGCCAGCCGTGCTTGTAGTCCGAGCGGTCGTGCAGGAACTTGCAGCTGTCCCCAAAGCCACAGAACCCGGTCTCCTTGTAGTCCTTGCAGATATCAGGCTGGTAGTCCCAGCGCACGGTGGCCCGCAGGTGCTCCGGAGCACGGATGGGGCCTTTCCTAACCATTCCTGAAGAGGCATTTCCCATCGCCGTGTCCTTGGGCTTCACATACTTCTGGTAGTTGTTGATGCCTCGGTAAACTTTATCATCCTCCTTTCCTCTCAGCTCCTCCTGGATTTTCTGGCTCCGCTCAAAGATGGCCTGGGCATCCTTCTCCTTCTCCGTGTCCAGCTCGCACACAGCTGTGGCTCCCATGTCTTCTGGGCCAACAGGTTTCGCCGACCTGGTCGATTTGTAGGTGACCCTGATCTTCTTGGCAGGATCCTCATCCTCACTGCTGCTCGGCGCGTGCTCCGGCCGCTCCCTGGTGCGGCGCCTGCTCCGCTGGACCATGGGGTTGGGGGCGTCCCGGGGCCGGTCCCTGCGCACCACGGCGCTGCCCTCGTCCCCGCTGCTCTCCCGCTCCTGGTCACCGCCCGCCCGCCTTCGCCGGCCGCCTCCCATGGCCCGGACCCGCCGCTTGAACACAAAGCTGCAGGTGCCGCTCTCCTCCGCCATCACGTGCTGCCAGCTAAAATAAAGGCACAAAAGACTGATTAAACACAGAGAGTCA
Organism: Bombycilla garrulus; assembly: GCA_013400315.1. Lineage (NCBI taxonomy): Eukaryota > Metazoa > Chordata > Aves > Passeriformes > Bombycillidae > Bombycilla > Bombycilla garrulus. The sequence goes on from VXBU01012826.1 coordinate 7,906, forward strand.
GGATACAACCTGGCAGCTTGTTGGTCAGGGTGGTGGTAGCAGTCCAGTTAAATGGTGTCTGCAGTCCTCTTGAAGTGACAGATATGGCCCTATGAAGTGGTGATCCTGTAGAAGGCTCTGGTCGTCCTCTGAAGGTCCCGTGGTGGACGTAGCTCTTGTCCTCTGGGAGTCCAGTAGGGAAGGCTGCCCATGGTGTTCCAAACCTCAGATTTTTATCCAGGTAGGAATGCTTGGCTCCTCCCCCTGGGCGGAGCATTTCACAATGGAATGATGTAATTTTATCAGTCGTGAAGTGAGGCTTGATAGCCCAATTAGCAAAAGATAACCCCTGGAGGGAGTTATCAGGGATGAGTCATGGAAGAGATAAGGAACACTGCCCAGCCTGGTTTTAACAGTTTTTGAAGATGCTGATAGAATGCATACTTTTGGTTACATCTTACACTGTAACCTAAGACATGAACTACCCCTTGTTCTATTACCAGCTCCATCATACCCAAATCAATATCCTCTTTAAACTCTACTTATATATATATATATTCACAATGAAGCCTTAAACACAGTTCTCACTTAAAATTAAGTCTCCTTGTGGTACACAACAGGTTTTCCCATCTTTCTGCATTACATACCAAATGATAAGCAGGTCAATGAGCAGAAGCAATCCCATGGATGGGCTTGCCTTTGCCTGAGGTGGGACTAATCCAAACAGTCTTTCCTAAAACACCTTTCATGTGTACACAGGGACTATATCACCCACACAGGACAGTGATTGATGGTGTAAGAGTCCTTCATTGGCTTGATGTAAAAGCCATGACATTTTTCCCCCTTTGTCTGGAGACCAGTAAGTTCACCAAAGGTCTCCAGGATCTTGATATTACCACACATGCCATCCTAGGAGTCACTCAATAGCACTAAATCATCAGCAAAGGCCATGGCTGTAATTTTCAGTCCTCCTTGCTGGAACCTTTGACCATCAGTTTCCAAATTACATAGAAGGGGGTCTTTTTCCTTGTGGGGCATATCCTTTCTTGATGCCTTGGAGTGACTACCTAGAACAGAGGCTAGACAGAGTTAAATTTAAAAAGTAGGTATTTATTAAAGGCCTGCAATAGATACAGCTTGGGCAGAGCAAAAGCTTTTCAGAGACTATACCCAACATGGACGATAGTAATGAGTTTCTCAGATGAAAGTTTGGTTTATTTGTGTGTCAGAGGTTAATTGTTCAATTATAGCTTCAGGTAATGAAGTCATATTCCCCCAGTTTGCTCCCCCCCACCTTTCCCGATTCACTTTTGTTTATACTTTTCAGGGCCTGAGGCAGGTGGTGTCCTTGGTTCTCAGGCCTGGAGGATTGTTTTGTCTGGCCACAATGTGAAGAGAGCTTATTAACATTATATATTAAGTGCAGAGTTATACACTAATGCAGTACAGAACCTGGAAATATAAAAGCTAAAACTTCAGGCATCATTTGACTTGGGTGTAGCCCTGGGGGGTTCCTGCACTGCCCAAGCTGGATCCTTTCAATAAATACCTTTTATCCTTTTATTCTACCTAGTCTCTGTTTCCAGGTCAGCCTATCCAGGCATCAACACCAAGCTGGGAGCATGTGTGGATCTGTTGGAAGGTAGGAGGGCTCTGCAGAGAGAGCTGGAATGGTTGGATAGATGGACCAAGTCCAAACACATGCAGTTTAACAAGTCCAAGTGCTGAGTCCTCCACTTCGGCCACAATAACCCCACTATAGACTGGGCACAGTGTGGCTGGACAGTGCCCGGGCAGAAAGGCACCTGGGGTCACAGCCAGCTGAGCAGGAGCCAGCTGTGTGCCTGGTGGCCAAGAAGGTCAAGGGACCCTGGCTGTATCAGGAACAGAGTGGACAGCAAGGGCAGGGAGGTCATTCTTCCCCTGGGGAGGAGCACCTCGAGTGCTGTGTCCACTTCTGGCCCCTCAGTTTGGGAAGGACATTGAGACCCTTGAGTGTGTCCAGAGGAGGCAACGAGGCTGGAGAGGAGCTGGGAACAAAAACTCTGTGAGGAACAGCTGAGGGAGCTGGAGCTGTTTGGCCTGGAGAAAAGGAGACTCAGGGTGACCTTATGACTCTCTACAGCTCCCTGAAGGGTGGCTGTGCTCAGCTGGGCTTGGGCTCTTTCTCCAGGAACTGACAGAACGAGAGGACACAGTCTTAAGTTGCACCAAGGAAAATTTAGGTTGCTGTCTTGGTTTTGAAAGACAGGTGCCTGCCAAGGAAGGCAGGAGCTTCTCTTGAAATAGAAAATGTAAACCCCCTCCCTCCAAATTATTATAATTTCTAAAATTAAAGGGCTCTCAGGCAAAGATATGAGGATAGGAATAACAGTTATTTAATATGTATAAACAAAATAAAGTAAAACAAAAAACCAACAAACTACAACTTAATAGGGAAATTAGTCCAAAATGCAGTATTACAAAAACAAAACCTGACAGTTAGAACAGAACCTGGCACCCTGTCAGTCAGGGTGTTGGTAGCAGTCCAGTTTGAATGGTGGCTCCAGTATCCTCCTGGAGTGATAGATGGTTCTGCTGAAGCAGAGATCCTGTAGAAGGGAAGAGTTTTCCTCCAATGGTCCAGTGGTGATGTTGAAGGGTCTGGTCCTTCCTCTGGGAATCCAGTGGGAGAGAAGGCTGCTCCTCTGGGAATCCAGTAGAAGGCAGATGCCTGTTCTGTCCAAATGCCCAGATTGTATCCAGGCGGAAATGTTTGGCGCCTCCCCCAGGCAGAACATCTCACAATGGGATGATGTCATTCTATGAGTCATGGGGTGGGTCCTTAATGGCCCATTAAACAGGAATGGCTCCCGGAGGGAGTTATCTACGACTCATGGGCAAGGCGTTAATGGCCCATTAACAGGAGATGGTCCGGGGGAGGAGGCAAGGAAAACACTGCCCCTCCTGGTTTTAACAGTTCATGAAGATGGAGATAGAATACAGACCCTCTGGCCTATTTTACATTATAACCTAGGACAGCTGGATATTATGAAAAGGTCTTTTACTGAAATAGTGATAAAGTACTGGAATTATCTGCCCGGGAAGGTAGTGGAGTCACCATGCCTGGATGTTTTAAAAAAGATTAGGTGTGGCTCTCAGTGCCATGGTTAGTTAAGGAGGAGTTAGAGCATGGATTGGACTTGATGGTCTTAAAGGTCTCTTCCAACCTAGTGATTCTGTGTGTGTGATTTAATAAGAACATTAAAATAAAGGCGGAAAACACAGGCTTAAAGTGACTCTGGAGCAGTGGGGTACTGTTACCAAGAATAAGGATAAGCAGTGTTAAGGACAATCCATGTTTGTTGGTGTTAAATGTAGTCACATTGCTTTAATTTCGGTGGTGGACTGTTGTTCATTTTTGTGGTCCCTCTTGTGTCAAAAGCTATAATTGCAACAAGGCGGTGTTTTTCTGGGGTTTTGTGTTAGTTGTCTTGGTTATTTATTTTTTTGCAATAAATCAGTGGGTTTTTTGTGTTGTAAAAAGCAGCAGCTGAGGCCACTTCATTATTGTTACTGTGTATCCCATTTTATACATTCCTCACACAAGTGTGCACTGCATTCATTGGTTACCATAAAACAGCTAATCGTCTTCATTGGTACAATTAATTTTTTGGTAAAGCATCCACAAGAATTCTTAACACAGATAATCATCCTGGTTTTCCACCCACAGGTGTTCTTTGTTTGCCTCAGTTTGCACGTTAACAACCTTGTCTTCCTCTCTTGAGGGGTAAACAGGAATTCTATCAATTTCTTCTTCAGTCAGCTGCTTTGTGTGGCTTACAGGCCAGCTTCAGCCCCCTCTCCACACTGACAGAGTCAGAATACAACCTGATATCCTGTCAGTCAGGGTGTTGGTAGCAGTCTGGTTAAATGGTGGCTGCAGTCCTCCTGGAGCATCAGATGTGGTTCTGTTGGAAGATGATCCTGTAGAAGGGTGGAGTGTTCCTGTAAAGGTCCAGTGATGATGAAGAAGTCCTGCTCTGGGAATCCAGTGGAAAAAAGGCTGCTTTTGGTGTTCCACATCTCAGATGATATCCAGGTAGGAATGCTTGGCTCCTCCCCCTGCGTGGGAGGAGCCTCTCACAATGGGATGATGTAATTTCATCAGTCATGCAGTGAGACTCAGTGCCCCATTAACAGAAGATAAGCCCCTGGAGGGAGGATGGGTGGTGGAAGAGATAAAGAACAATGCCCCACCTGGTTTTAACAGCTGGCCCATTAACAGAGGATATCCCCTCTGGAGTTATGAGGGATGGGTCATGGAAAAGATAAAGAACACTGCTCCACTTGGATTTTAACAGGTGGTAATAGAATACATACTTCTGGTTACATCTTGCATTGCAACCTAAGACAATATCCCAGATTATCAACTTTATCCCTCCCACCAAGCAGGTTTCAAGGAAGATCCCCAGAAATTATACCCAGGGAAAGAGGAAAAGGTCAGTGGGGGACAACTTCCAGTAAAATTGCTGGCAACAAACTTACAGCAGTCTGGAAAAAGAAACTTATAAGACATCAAAAATGCAACAATCACTAATGAAACTGAAGTTTTCTAGTACCCTAACAGTACTGATCAGCACCATGTAGGTAAACAAGTTGGAGTAGCCAGCTATCCTTTTGAGAACTTTTCATTTTATACAACATAGCTTTCATTGGGTCTATGCATTTTCTTACATTCAATTTTGCAAATTTGGACTGAAATCCTTAAACCAACCAGGAATGTTAACACTATACTAATTACACAAATTAGTTTTCTTACAATAGCATTTAAATGTGAAATCCATTTTGTTACCCAGTGAAATCTATCTTACACTTTATTTTATTGTATTTCATGAAAGGTCTTGGTGTTTTTTCTAATTTCCTCCAAATCTGTTTCAATTCTGATCTACATATACACAGCAGCTGGTATTGAGGGCTGTGCTCACTCTACCTTTGGAAGACAAAAGCAAATCCAAAATTCAATTGTCTTTAACTACCTTTGCAAGGCTGGTAACTTATTGTTGCAAGGCACTGATTGCATCATTTTTCTGATTTTCTATTTGTTCAATAACTCTACATATGTTCATTACAGCCTTTTACAATTCAGGCACTCCTAACCATGGTAAGAATCCTCTCATAAACTTGTGGAAACGCCAGGACCTCTCAACTAAGGGATTTAATTTCACTTGTGACTTGTCATATAAGCAAGTGACAATGGGGACGATTCAGGGAATTCCAATTTACCAATGATATCTGTTTCTGAAACTACAGGCTCAGTGGTGCATAATCCTTGCTGTTTACAGGGCAAAGCTTTTCTAGCTTGGTTTCTGCTAAGCCAGTGGTATCCCATATTGTCTGGAACAGGCCACCAATGTGTGTTTAAAATGCCTATTCCTGTTACATCCAAATATGAGCCACACTTGCAATAAACCCATAGCGTTATTCCTTGGTTACACTCAATTAACTTATTTTTTGGTGTTGTGCTGGTTTGAAAATAAACCAGCGTCTTGGGTGATTTTATGATGATAATCTATTCCCTGATCATCTCTTTTATGCCCAAAATGGTTGCTGTACCTTTTAGGTGACTCTGGTGAGGGGTGGGAGGGTGAAACCTTGGGGCTCTTCCATGGGCTTTTCCAAAGCATCACTCCCCATGCATCTGTGGTGCTGTGTGGGCTACATTCTTTTTTTCTTAGCTAGCTTGGTTTGTGTTAGCTTAGGCAAGAAGGTTTTTCCCTTTCCCAGCCTTGCAAAGGCTGTGGCAGCGGACATTTGGTGGCTTTCTTCAAAGTGAACTGCAGAGTTTGGTTTGGATCTGAGATCAGAGAGAACAACTGGTGAGAGAAGAACTGGCCTGGGACTGGTGGAAAGGCTGCTCCATCTCAGCCCCCGACCTCAGAACAGCTGAGCCTGAGAGAGAAAGGACACCAAACCCACCTGCTTCATCTGCTGTGGAGAGGAGACCAACACCAGAGATCCACCAGGTTCCCATCTGCTTTTGTTCAAGCTGCTGCGTGAACCCTTTGTTTTTTTAGTTTATTTTTCCCTTGAGACAAAAAAAAAAACAACCCAAACCCTAAAAACCCTTTCCCACCACATTGCCAGCTGTTGTGGGTTTTTTTTCTTTCCCTGGAATTTTGGGTGTTTTGTTCCGTTGCAGGACGGGGGGAGTGGCTAAGGTCTGACAGTTCAATATCTAGCATTTATTCACCCCTTTTTTCTGTGCCATGTGGGCACTCCATTTGTCAGTAAAGGGGTTTGAGTCCCCCAGGACAAGGGTCACTGGGCCTACTTACTTTGTACTAAATGCAAACCAGGGAAAATTAAACCAAGAAACTGTAAATGTTGTTGGTGCAACAGGAAAAGTAGAAAAATTATCATTGTTTAACCCCATTAACTTTAAATTCAGAAAAGAGTGTATAATACACTGATTTTTGTGTATGCCTGAGTGTCTGGTTCCTCTTTTAGGAAGAGACCTATTAAGTGAATTGGAGGCTCAGATTGTATTAAAAGATGGAGAAATAAGCCTTGGAGAGATAAGTACAGGTTGGTACAATCAATCAATTAGTCCAGGATATCCACCCTGCACCCTGTTAACAGCCCTTGTGGTTTAAAGTGATAGATTTGAAGGATGCCTTCTTTTGCATACCTCTTGATAAGCAAAGTCAGGGCATTTTTTGCCTTTGAATGGGAAAACCCCCAAACTGGTTGGAAGACTCAGCTTGCCTGGACTGTGTTACCACAAGGATTTAAATACAGTCCAATGATCTTTGGGAACCAACTGGCAAAAGAATTAGAGGCCTGGAAAAAAGAGATCCCAGAAGGATTGGTATGCAGTATGCTGATGACATCTTACAAACAACTGAGAGTAACGAAACATGTATGGAATTGGCTGTGAGAGCTCTAAGTCTCCTACACAAAGGAGGTTTCAAAGTATCTTAGAAAAAAAAAACTTAAATCATGAGGAAGCACGTTACCTACCTAGGATTTCAAACAGTTCCAGGACAGTGGAGGTTGTGAATGGACAGAAAAGCCACCTACCCCAACCCATGACTGCCCAAGGTTTAACAGCATTCTTAGTTCTGGCTGGATGATGTGGGTCACACATCTTGAATTACAGACTTTTGGTCAAACCATTGTACAAGCTTTTAAAGGAGGCCTCAGAAGGACCTTTGATTTGGACTCCTGAGGGAGAACATTCTGTAACCTAAAGCTGGCCCTGATGTCTGCACCTGCCTCAGGACTTCCAGACTTAACAAAACCCTTTGAACTTGCTGTGCATAAATGACAGCACTCACCCTTGGGGTTCTGGCTCAGAAGGCAGGAGACTTTAAGGGGCCTGGGGTTACTTCCTGAAATAGCTAGAAAAAGTCTGCCATGGGTGGGCCCGATGCCTGCTAGCCATAGCTGAGACTGGTCTCATTCAGGAGGCCAGGAAATTGACTTTGGGGCAGAAGACAGCAGTGTACACTTTGCATGCTTATGGGACAAAAGGGTTGGCTTTTCCCAAGTATCAACCTGTTCCAATGGAGCAAGAAGATGTGGAAATTAAAGTAACCACAGCAATAAGCCCAGTCCAGTTCCTGAACATCCCAGTGCAAGGAGAAGAGCCATTGACACCCAACTGCTTCAGACAATTGAGAAGGTTTGTGCTGGTTGACCACACCTACAAGATGGACATACTGAAGATCCAGCACCAGAGTTCTTAAAGATGGAAGCAGCCTTGTGCAAGAAGATGAAAAGCCAGCTATGAAGTAATCTCATCAGCCAAAATAATAGAAGCTGCACTGCTGACCATGGGCACCTCAGCACAAAGGGCAGAGCCCACAGCACTATGAATAGCCTTGGAAGTGGCAGCAGGAAGAAGAGTAAACACATGGACCAATTTGAAATATGCTTTTAACACTGCCCATGCCCATGGGGTTATAAGAAAGGAAGGAGGCCTATTCACATCACAAGGCTCTCTGATTAAATATAAACAAGAAATACTGATCCTCCTTGATGTCGTCCAGCTGCCCAAAGAAGTGGCCATACTGCACTGAGGGCACAGCAGTGAGGGGATTCCCAAATTGGTGCAGGAAACAGACTTGCAGGTAAAGCTGCGTGAGAGGTTGCACAACAAGGCATCCCAGCATCAATACCTGAGAAAGCTATTGCACTTCCAGAAGTTAGCCCTGAGTACGGCCAAGCAGATTTAAAATTATCTACTTACCTAAAAGGCCAGAATAAAGAGGCTGGGTGGCTGGTGTCTCCTAATAACCAGGGCATCATTCCATCACAACTGATGTTACAAATTGTCAAGGAGAAACACCAGCAAACCCACTAAGGAATCAATGCTATGGTGACCAGCCTACAGACTCAGACACTCAGTATTTATATGACAAAAACTGTCAGATCTATTACAGAAAAATGCCCAATATGTTTTAAAAATAATAATTTGAATTAAAAAATACCTCCTCCAGGGAACACTAAAAGAGGAAACACTCTCAAGAATTACTGGCAAAATGATTTTTCTGAGCTAGCATGCCAACAAGGAGACAGGTATCTCCTAATGTTGGGAGGTAGCTTCTGGCCACCCAATAACTTGAAAGAGCTTCTCCTGCTGCACGAACAAGATCAGGGAAGTCACCAAAGTTCTCCACGAAGAGGTCATTCCCAGGTTTGGGGTGCATACAGGAATGTAAGCATCTGATAGGGAACCTCAGTTTACACCTGAAGTGTTACAGCAACTTAGTAAGCAACTGGGCATAAACTGGGATTTACATACTCCATGGAGACTGATGCCTTAAGTTATAGCTTTTATATTTTTCAGACTCTGTGCTATTTTAGTGTATAGTTCTGGGCCTTATATTAAGGGTTGTGAAGCTCTCTTCACAGAGTAGGGAGACGAAACAATTCCTTTCCACCTTGGGACTAAGGACAAATTTTAGGCCCAAGAGTGTAGACAACAGTGAAGGAAGAGAGGGAACAAGGAGGATAGAGCTTCATAACTGCCTAAACAGACTGGTCTTAGATTTATTGCTGGCCAAAGAACTAGGGCTTTGTGGATATTTAAAAATGGATAGTTTGGGATGTATACACAACTGCACTCTTGTGTATACATCCCAAACATAAAAGATCTTCAAAAACAACTTAACAAAATGTGGCAAGTTGCTGAAGACAGAAATGCTATCCACAAGGCCTCTGAAACTCATTGGTTCAAATTCTCCAAGGAATAGAGGGATGGTCCCTGAGAGGATGGCTGGCTGAAATACTGGAAACCATTGTAATTATAGCTGTAACTGCAGTCATTATTGGTCTTGCTATTGAACATGTTCACAGAACAATCAGTTGTGGTCTTGAGAGAATGTATACGATTGTAGATAGAAATTGAATTGAAACTTACCAAATCACCTTTGAAAGCTGAGAAGTTTCATGGGGGGAATTGCTACCATGAGGGTTAACTCAGTTTCTACTGTGCCTGTGAATTGTCACCTGAGAAATAAAATGTGCAAAATCTGCTTTGCCAGCAAGGACAGCTGAAAGAGAAGAAGACACCTGGCTCAGGAATGCAGCAATAGCCAAAACAAGGACTGGGTTTGGGAACTTGGGGAGGGTTTTATGGTAATGGCCAAATTGTAATATGCACATAGTGACTGTGTATAAGCAACACACTTGTAAAATCATGTGAGCACACAAAGTTAGTAGTTATCACCCATGTAACTAAGTGCCTGAGTAAATGGTGTCCTTCTAAACACTAAATTGGTGTTAAGGAGTCTTATTCAACTAGTTTTCAGTGGATTTGGTGACAGTTCACGCTGAGATTTCCCTTAGTGGAGTCCCAGTTGTTTCTCGTTCCATAAAGCCATTTCTTCACAGCACAATAATGCAGAAACAGCTCAAGCTGGTGCCTCTTAGAGGGACCCCAAACAAAGATTTCCTGGGCTTTTATCCTCTCACAGTCCAAGCAATATGCAAGCCTTCCTCTGCTCCCAATGTCCATCCACCTGGCTGGCACCACACATTTTCTTGCTCCTTGTTGAACAAAGTGTTGTCAGTTGGAGCCTCTCGTCTCCGGCTTCTACGCAGAGCTCAATCTGCAGCCTGCAAACCAAGCTCCCTGCACCAGATTCCTCAGCACTCACATGGTGGTGCCTGGCAATCACAGGAGGGTTTTGTCCACTTCTCTTCATTGCAGCAGCTGGCTCAATTCACCAGGCTGCAACAATTCTCTCACCAAGGTAAGACTCACTCCCATGGGAGCAGGCAGTAAATCCTGACAAAATGTCCAAGTTAGATTGTAACAAATGGTGGGTTGTGACACGAGCAATGATTGAACTCTCATCCCATAATTTCAGTAAAATTACAAATACAGGATTTGAGTGATTGCATGTCTCCCCAGTGGTGTTGTCTGTAAATACAAAATCACAAAGGGTTTGTATAGAAATGCACTCTTTTCCAACACACACTAATACAATTTCAACAGTTTAATCAGGATGTGTTTCAAAATGAAACATTTTGTTCAAGGCAAGTGTCTTGGGCCATAATGGTATTATTAATACTTTCCCAAATAAATCTCTGCTGTTCCTGTACAACACATGTATCAACACCCCAGCCTTGTGACACCCTCTGCCCTCTTCATCATCCCCTCCCCAGCCATGCCAAAGCCCCTTCAGCAATTTTGTGAAGTGTGGGGAAGCCCATGCCCACTTCCTGTTTTATTTAATTCCTTTTTATCAGCACGTAAATCTCAACTATTAATTTCATTGTCTTATTATAGCATGTTTTATATCAACACTTCTGTATATATATGAAGAACATATGAATATATGTTATATATCTTTATATATATATGAAGTGTGTCCAGGTATAAATAAAAAAGACAGGCATGTTTTTACACTTATATATATATATTACTCTCTACATACATATATATATTTATATGTATATATATATACACAGTCAAGCATGGAAGACACAGAGTATGTCAAATACCAATCACCTCAGATAAACTGATCCAATGCAGTTCCCCCCTCACACTCCCATAACTGGCCAGCAGTGCTATTACAGGCTGAAAAGAGTTTGAAGAGTAAAGCATGCTTCCAAGGCTTTACCTTCATCCTAACTGCCAGACAGTGTAAAAAAATTCAGCTTTTCACTTATGTTCCTCATCTGTTTTTTGTTCACATTTCCTGCCCTTTTCCACCTCATGTTCCCCACCCTTTTCCCCTCACCTTTCATGCCCTTTTTCCTCTTTCTTCCTGACCTTCTCCACCTCACATTTCCTGCTTTCTCTCTCTTTCCTCCTCTATTTAAACACTTAAAATGTTAGAAAAATGGGACTTTTCCTCAATTTAAACTCTTAAAACCAAGGGATAACAAGGATTCACTTCCAATTTAAACCTTAAGTTAACAAAATGGGGAGCTTGCACTCAACTCAAACCCATAAAATAGCACCATAACGCTTTTCCTCATCCCTTTAAACTAGGAAATAACAATTCCCCATCAACTGATACTCCTAAATAATGGAAAATACAGATTTTCCTTCAATTGATACCCTTAAAGTCATGGCAAAGGAGAATCCACTCCAATTTAAACGCAGGCAATCATGGAAAAGGAGGTTTTTCCCTTCAAACACCACTTTTTTTCTGGGCCACTGGGCTATTCTAGGGAGGGACTGGGATAGGACCAATGGCACTTGGAGTGCACTGGGATAGGACCAATGGCACTTGGAGTGCACTGGGATAGAACTGGAAAGATTAAATTGAAAAGAGAAAGAGGAGAGACCCCACACACACTACCCCACCTGCTCAGGTGCACTGCTCCCTCTCCTGTGCTGCCCTGCGGCACAGAGATTGTCAGGTTGTCCCTTTGCACATCCTGAGCAGCGTCCCAGGAGCATCCAGGTGCTCCTCCTGCTAATGCTCTCGCTGTTATCCTTTGAGAGATCCCCGGAGATCACCCACTCCAGAGGCTCCAGAAACTTCCCTGAAACCAGCCCTCAGCAGAGCCTACCCCTCCTCACCCTCACTGACCGCACCTGGGACTGCCCCAATCCTCCTCATCCTCACTGACCACACCTGGGACTGCCCCAATCCTCCTCATCCTCACTGACCACACCTGGGACTGCCCCAATCCTCCTCATCCTCACTGACCACATCTGGGACTGCCCCAATCCTCCTCATCCTCACTGACCACATCTGGGACTGCCCCAATCCTCCTCATCCTCACTGACCACACCTGGGACTGCCCCAATCCTCCTCATCCTCACTGACCACACCTGGGACTGCCCCAATCCTCCTCATCCTCACTGACCACACCTGGGACTGCCCCAATCCTCCTCATCCTCACTGACCACACCTGGGACTGTCCTAGACATCGATTTACGCAGGAATTTATTAAATCCCACTCTGAATCTTGCTCAATAACCTGAGCAAACCTTGCTGCTTTTCACATTACATACGAAGCTGGCTGATATGGAAAAATATGACGATGAGGAAAAATAGAATCCAATGGAATTGCTGCTATAAAGCTTGCCTGGATCGGGCCCGGGATATGGTATAGGGGAAACCCGGGCTGGATTTTCCTGGAACAGGGAATTGGGAAAACCCGGGCTGGATTTCACCGGGACACGGAAGGGGAAAATCCGGACTGGTTTACGGCTCGCTCCCGGAATGGGCGCACAAGATGGGGTTTGATCCCAGACTTTTGCACAGCAGCTACTTTACACACGTTACACAAACACCGAATCGGCAGGGAAAGCCGCTTTGGGGCGGGCGCACACGGGATGACTCACGCCCTCCGCGGGAGGAGAGGAAGTTTTGGTGCTGCTGCTCGCCGTAGGTGGGGCCGGCGCGGCCAGGAGGAGCCGCAGCGGGGCTGGGACCGGGATCGGGTCAGGAGCTGTGCCCGGAAGGAGCTGCTGCGGGGCCGTGGCCGGTTCCGTGCCCGTGCCCGGTCTGGGCGATGTCGGGGCCCGGCGTTGCGGCGCGGGGCCGGTTCGCGGTGGTGGGCGGCGGCATCGCGGGGGTCACCTGCGCCGAGAAGGTAACGGGGCTGTGTGTGCACGGGGCTCTCCCTGCCTTCCCCCGGTCCCCGCCTCTCCTGCCAGCCGGGAATTGTCCCCCCCGGCCCGGGAGGCTCCCCGAGCCCACGGCGCAGTCTCGGGCTGCCGGAGCCCTTGGCGGAGCCTTGGACCCGCTGTGAGCCGCTGGAACCGGCCCGCTGCCCGCGCTGCCTTAGGGCCATAAACCCCGTCAGGATCATAGAAACAGATCTGCACAGCAATTGCATAAATACTCGCGTGTGTACAGTAGTTCCATACTCAGTCCTACACTCCCCTAATCCCCATTTCTTAAAAGTCGTCTCGCTTGAGAAAACACAAACCAAACGCAGCCCCAGGGCAGTATTGTAATATAACGATATTTATCTGTGTAGAAAGACGTCTCAAGAGGTTCAGACCTCTTTGAAGCAGTTTGGGAAACGCTTCGTGAAAACAGAGTTACAACTTCAGAAAGCTGTCACTCTGTTGCGTGGTGCAGAGGTCCGGGACTTCGGGATCCCCGCAGGAATTATTCCTTAAAGGACTGTGCTGCAGCCGAGCTGAAGGCTGCTCTGATGTCCTCACTGCTCAGTTCTTATAGGCTCCATGTTTTAGAGTTGTGTACCTCTTCCAGCTTTCTGTGAGTCCAAGCTCTAAAAAGAAAGTAATCTGTTTTTTGGTCTCAAGGTTTTTGATGATTTTAAAGTAATGGTAGCTGTAGGTAATGTTGTAGCTGTAGAATGAAATTATGTGGGTATTGGTTTGATGAGGAAAGTTTTATCTGTTAGGGCTGCAGAGGAGCACACAGACTGTGTTTTGGATGCATGTGTTCTCTGGTGATGTCAGGGTCCCTCTGGGTGGCATCCCTTACCCCCAACAGCACCACTTGTCTTGGTCTACTTGTCACTTTGCTGTGCAATGCACATTTAAGATGGGAGTTCTTCCCTTGGGCCTGGGGCTTTATAAGTCTTGCATTGTTCAATAACACCCTGAAGATGATCAGTTTACGAAACAGGGTATAAAATATCCCGGACAAATCAGCATTTCCTATGTGAAAATGAAACCTGTAAACAATTAGTCACTGCTGTGCAGTAAAAAGATGTGTATCCACCAACTGGGTGTCTCCAGAAATCACATGCTCATAGTCTGATGCATCAGATGGCCTTTGGAATATTGTGACAATAATGCTTTACAATATGGCTGCAGTTCTTGAAGGTATATTTATGGGTGATTGAAGTAAATGTTGTGTCTCCAAATTCTCTTCAGTCCTTATCCTTCTGTTATCCTGAAGTAGAGTGTTTATTCAATAAGCTTCTACAAAATCAAAGTAATGTATTAAGACATACTGCTTTTCGCCAGTAGTTTAAGTGTTAAAGTCTGATGATGACTCTCATCATGATTTCTGTTTCTTTACAAGCTGGCTGCAGAGTTCCCATCAGAAGACATTTTATTAGTGACAGCTTCCCCACTTATAAAAGCTGTAACTAATTTCAAGCAGGTAAGAGAGACTTAATTTTTCTTACAGTAAGACACATTCAAAGTTTATATGTGCAACTAATTTAGAACCCAGTGGTGAAAATGCTCATGACTTTGAGCTTGTTTTCATATTAGGAAATAATATTTTCATATTAGGGTGATTGCAGTGGTGTTAGAAGGATTCATGAGCTATTTTAGTGGTATTAGTATGCCTGATGAGCTGTTTTATCATAGAAATTGGTTAGAAATTGGTGAATATGTTCACACTATTTAAGCAAAGGTTAAACCAGGCAGGTACTTACACAGCTGAAGTGTGTTCAGAGTTACTGAAGCTTTATTTCACTGCTTTATTAGTGAGTGGCCTTTTTAAGCACTGAAATGGTATCATAGTATTGCTCACATTTGAATTTGGGGCAGAAACAGCCTGCTGACACATAGCAAAAGAAGAGATAGCCTTCTGGGGAATTGCTTTGAGCTTCATCTACTCCAGCAGCTGCTCATTCTTTCCTGCTGGTTTGAAAAAGAAAATCAAATGCATGCATGAATTCAGATCTGTGGCTAGTAGGGTCATTAAGCTGAGTCTGAGAGCTCTGTGTGAGATTGTTGGAGTAACACCCAACTAAAGAAGGCTTTCTGAAAGTGCTGATAGCAGTGCCATGAGTGTCCAGTAAATACATTTGCACAGTTCAGAGATGTAAAATCTGTGATTCACATCAATGGAAATGGTCATATCTGAAGAATAAGGGAATAGCTAAGGACAATTGTTTTGGACATGAGCATTTTAATTTCTCTGTGAATTGCAAGCATGGTGTGGCTTCTGGTTCATAGCTGTGTTCCAAACTCTGAATATTCAATAAAGTAGCAGGCCTGGAGGTTCCATGCAGCCCCTCTCTTTTGGAAGAAACACAGAATTTTCATCACTTATTTAAATTTTTTTCAATTTCTGGTTTGCCTCTTTGGGGTTTTTTATAGTGTTTGTGTTTGTTTTCTGTTTGATGTTGTCCGTTTCCCCCAAGGTTTCTGAAATACCAGTAGTGGTTCTGGATGAGTTGTTTTATCAAAGTTACAAAAAAGAGAAAAACAGGATTTTAACACAATGCCACATAAATTAAAAAGCAGTGCTAACAGCTCTGATAACAGACTTCTTTATGGAATAAAACATTGTAGCAGTTAGAGCAGCTGTTAGGGTTCTTCATTTTTGCTTAATCTCTGTCTTTAGGATTAAACTGTAGTACTTTGACTCTTTAATCAGGAACAGGCCTGAAAAGATTCTGTATTGAAAAAGGAACTTTTAGCAGTTACATGATAACACATTTTCAGAAAAATATGTGCTTTATGTTGTGACTTCTTTACTGGAAATGAACACAGCACCTTCTGTCAAAGGCTTTAGAAAAAGAGATGGGTAAATAATCCATATTTTTAAATACTTCTGTTTCTCCTACAGGTTTCCAAAACACTTGAGGAATTTGATGTTGAAGAGCAACCAAGTTCCCTATTAGAGAAACGATATCCCAATATTAGAGTTATACAGTCTGGAGTAAAGCAGCTGAAAAGTGATGAACATGTAAACTAAGGTTTTCTTTTTTATTTGGTTTTTCAAGTTATGTATATAAAAATAAGAAGTAGCTGAATGTTTTGGGTGAGAAATTTTGTTCAAGAACATTTTGGTTATTGAATTGATAAGTTACCAAAATTAGAAGAAAATACTTCCTAATTCTAATTTCACTCACTGCTTAACACTGTTTTCAAGTAGAAATATATACGGAGGACAAAATAAATCTTGAAAGAACCAACATTTGCACACTTTCTTCCTTCAGGAAATACATTGCAATATGAGCAATGGACAGCATGTACATACCCTTGTTAGCTCTGTGTCAACATGTTCTTTTTCACTTCAGCATGCATGAGAAACTCACATTCACATCCAAAAGCGGCTTTACTCACTCTGAAAGTTTGGAGATGTAATTTCAGGCAGATTCTGCTAACATTCTGAATCCAATGGTTTTCTTCTATCATTAACAGGACAGTGTTTTAATATAGGTCCTGATGGACACAAATAATTAATGAATGTGCATTTTGGAAGATCTTTTGCCCAAAACCACTTTAAACAATGCAGCTTCCAGTTTGTAGAACAACAAATAATGTCATAAAATGTTAAAATTTAAGGCCTTCTTTCTCAGAATGAGATAACTTTTTTAGAGCCTCCACTTTTTCTTCAGCAAAGAACAGATCTGCAGTCTTTCTAAACTGTCTCCTATCCTGGTTAACCCAGAGCTACTGCTGTGGAAGTGTTTTGAGCAATATTCTCAGTTGCTAGAGTATAGTAGTGCACAGTTCTGTTCCTGGGCCTGAGGGAGATTTGTCACCTAGAAAACAGAACTCTTCTGGCACAGCCAGTGAGTCCAAAGTGCCACCAAGTGGTGAACCTGATCTTGCTTCGAGTGCACTGTGTACACTTCTAATTTTATTGATCACATATTTGTAGTGAGTGTGAAGGGAATAAATGACACCCAGTCAGTAACAGTATGAAGGCTTGTTCCTTAAGAAGCCCCTTAGAGCTTTAATATCTGCAAATTACTGCGACATTAAGGGAAGAGAAAGCTGATGTTCTCTTAGATGTTTTGATTTAGATGGATTCTCTTAGGTGAACTGATTTTTCTTTTCATTGTTAACAGAAAATTTACACTGAAGATGGGAAAGAATACATATATGAAAAACTTTGCCTGTGTGCTGGAGCCAAACCAAAATTAATTGTTGAAGGGAACCCATATGTATTAGGAATCCGGGATACTGACAGTGCACAGGTAAATGTGTTTTGGACTTAAAAATGAAGAAGAGACTGAAAAGTAAATAATTGATCAGTGTGAGGGAACGTGCTCTAATTGACATTTTCCCCTTCTTAATGCAGGCTTTTCAGAAGAATTTGGCTCAAGCTGAGAGAATAGTGGTGGTAGGAAATGGTGGGATTGCCCTTGAATTAGTGTAAGTGGACAGAAAAATCCATAATCAAATAAAATCTTTAACAATGCACTGCTAAATCTAGTGTACATGAGTTTAGGAGAAGGTTGACTTATAAAATTGTATCTCTTAGAGCATGTAGTAGCAAAACTGATTAGAGGGTTGTTTTTTTTTTTTTTTTTTGCCACATAGTGTTTCTTACTGACACATACAATTAGGAAAGCTCCAGAAGAAGCATTGACACATAGATATCAAGAATATACAGTTCATGTTCCACGTAGAGCAAACAAAATCCAAATGCTTGCTTTTAACAGTGGGAGTCTGGCAGAAATGCACTTCGTTTTCATTATGGGGAGCAGGAAATACTAATTATTGGTATTATATTGATCTGCCCCCCACCCCCTACCCCAGTTCAGCTGAGATTGTGTTGGTGAGAAAGTCTGACTTGTCTGCTTGAAGAGTTTTTTTTTAATGCGTTCTTTATGTAAATATTTAGAAGTGGATTTGATAGGTTGGAAAGTCTTGGATCCCCTAGTTCTGTCTTCTGGAATGAAAACTTGGCACACTTCTGCTTGTGTTGCTAACAGTCAGATCCTTTCCAGGCAGTCTGTCACTTCATCCCTTGTTTAAATGCCCACAGGTATGAAATTCAAGGCTGTGAAGTAATCTGGGCTATCAAAGACAAAGCCATTGGGAACACTTTCTTTGATGCAGGAGCAGCTGAATTTCTGCTTCCAAAGCTCACTGCTGGAAGCCGAGAGACTCCCATCGAGTGTAAAAGAACCAAGTACACAGTGGAAGGTATGGGGTTTAGCTTCCTGACACTGCAGCAGCAGCATTTCATATTAAAGACACTCTTAAAATCAGTCAATTTAGCACCTCAGAACAAGGCTTACTGTTATCATTAATGACATTTCATTCCTCAAACACTGAGAGTAAAAAAGCAACATAAAAATGCATTCTGAATTTATGTAGAATGGAATGCAATACAGCTTCTTGCAAATTGTAAAAATGCTTATCTTTGAGCTAAATTTTATATTAATTTCCTGCATTCCTTCTGCTGAAGAACTAGTTCTGTTTTTTTGTAATGTTTTGATGTGAACTATCTCACCACTATATAGGAAGGAGCTGTCACATAGTAAGATATTGGAGGAGCAGAGGAAACCACACACAACATTTTTACAGGTGGAATGAAACTGCAGTCTCAGAAACAGCAATTAACTGTGACTGCAGGAACAATTATCACACAAAAATATGTATGAGCAAAATCAAAACAAAAAGAAGAGCATGGTTCTACACATCAGGCAGGAAGAATAAGGAGATTACATTTTCCTCTTCCCCCCTTGGCAACCAGATGGTATTTTTCTATTAATTGAGAATCTTTGTCGTGAATTCTGAGGACCAGGAAGGATGCTAAATCTGATCTACTCCATCTCTGTCCTTCAGGAAGTGAGGAAAAACTAAGATCTACAGGAGCATCTGACAAGCTGGGCAGTGCCTTAGGCCCCGACTGGCATGAGGGCTTACACCTTAAAGGGACTAAGGAGGTATGGGTATAACCTCACTTCATCTTTATTTGACATATTTTGTCATATTTATTAATATTCACTTGCTTCTATTCACAGGACATTGAGCACTGTGAAGAGTTCCATGTTTGCAATAAAGCAAAAATCTTCACGTGTATTTTTTTTTTAATTTATGAATTCCTTAGCTGTTAGGTGTTTGCATGTTTTGCATTTGAAAAAACGACCTGTCAAGGGTGATCAGTCACAGACCAGCTAAAGGATGTTTAGGATATTTAGCAGCTTCATCAGTCGTGGTTTGGCTGCTGAAGGTTGTGGAACTGTATTTGTGTCGTGGAGAATAAAACAAGGCCCAAATTCACAGACCAATTTTAGATAATCAAGTAACTTTCCAACTTCTGCCTTGAGCTCAGAATGTGGTGGAAATGTGTGGAAAATGGTACAGAATATTTTTTCTTTTTACAGTATTTAGAACATAAACTTATTATTCTTACCAAAATTTAATTAATGATAGAAAAACAAAGGATTTGCAATCCTGAGACAGAAAAGATGAGTTTACTTTATTCTGTTCTGATAAGGTTTGAACTCTCTTCCTGTAAGCTTAGGAGAACCTGAATATGTTCTCTGGCATGCTAGAAAAATCTGATTGTTACGAACTTTCAAGGAACATCAGATACCTGCTGAAAATCAGGTAAATTGCCATTGGCTCTGGTTAGATCTGTACCAAAAAGAGGAAAGTGTGGGAATCCAGTCAGTGGGCTGGGATAAATGGTGGGGGCTTTTTCAGTTCAGTAATATCATCTTAGGTGAAAATATCCTTGCTCTTATCAATCTTGTGATTGTTAATCATTATGTTTATAATTTTGTGGATTTTTCTTTAGTTTTCTCATAAAGTGCATATTGAAGTACTGTGTGAAGTAAAGACAATACACTTACAGCAAGAGTTTATCCAGCTGCAGAGGACTTCCTTGACTTTTCCTAAAGGAGAGAAAAATGTAGAAGCAGACGAGGGTGAGTGCCAGTGCTGACAGGACATTGAAGATAAATCTGTGCTGGAGTGTGTTTGATCTTGTTTGCTGTTTCAAAGCAAATACAGATTTGAAAAATAAATCTTTTATCTCTATAAATTGAGGTCTAGCAGTTCACAGGAGTCAAATTTATGGGCTACAATTAAATTACAAAATCTTAAGGGTCAGACCCTTTTTTCCACAAAGTAACCAAAATCCTGTATGCAGAATATTATATCCTTAACACAGTACATTGAAGTAGTATTTTAGTAGTGAAGTTAAAACAGGAAAAAAAACCCCAACATTTTTAATCAAAATTGAAGTAAACCTTCAAAGCAGAGGAAAACATCCCTTTTTTTGTGAATAATTATGCCTGCAATTTCCACCTAATTAAAATGAATACTTAAAGTACTATTTTAGTAATCAGTTACTTTCAGTGTAAGTCAAACCTGTGCTGCTCTTTTTGCTTTTGAGGCACTTCTGTGCATCTGTAAATTTCTATGTAAAAGAATATTTGGCAGTTGTATACTTGAGAGTACATCTCACAGGACACAGTATTTATGCCCCACCTCAAATGAGGGCTGAAATTTAGGAAAATTCTGAAGAAAGTTACTAGTAGGAGTTGGAGCTGAGATCCAAAATCTTTTTTTTTTCTCTAGTTCTGAGCAATGGTAAGAAAAGTTATAGGTAATCTCTGACAAGTTTTTCCTTTTTGTTTTTCATTTTAATCTTTCTTCACCTATTCAGTTACCTCAAAGGTTTTGTGGATTTTTTTCTTTCCTATCTTACCATAAGATGTAATTAATAAAACAATTTCTGTTGGTTACATTCTCAGGGCAAAATTTTCCCCTTTTTCAGTGCTGTGGCCTGTATATGTGGAATTAACTAATGGAAAAATCTATGGATGCAATTTCATTGTCAGTGCAACTGGAGTTGTGCCAAATGTTGAACCATTTCTTGATGGCAATAATGTAAGTATACAGATTTCTTTTGGAGCTTTTCAAGTAAGGTGAAAAGAAACTTTTTCAGCTGGTTTATGATTTTGTTCTGACATGAAACATGGATTTATAAAGCTTTAAGTATTGTGCACCATCTCAAAATAAAGCAGGTTATGTTGATACTGAGATATCCAGCATGATACAAGTGTATTTGATTTGTGGTCTTGGTTTATTATGTTGTTCCCCAGGTGTATATATACAGCATATATGCAGTATTAAGCCTATGCAAAGAGAGAAAAGCATCTCTGTAATTAGCTAATGTGGCAAAAATACAGAGTAATTTCTTTGTTAGTTCTGTAGCAGATTCTTACCTTATTAATCTTGACATTGCTCCTGGAAAGGAAGCAACTGTTTCCAGTACTTTTCATCTGGGACACTGAGCTGTCAGGGTGCTCATGTTGATTGAGGAAAGTCACCCTGAGTCAGCACCCAAAGGTGGATGGTGATTCCAGAGTTCAGAACTGCCATGTGCATTTCCACACCTCAAGATCATTTTGTTTCTGTGTTCAGTGTCTGCCCAGCAACAACTCAAACATCCCTGGGTTATTAACACTTTTTCATCACAAATCCAACAAATAGCCCCATACAAGCTACTACTGAAAAATGATCCCAGACAAAACCAGGATGTTGGGGTATTTCAGGTTAAGTGGTGCCGTCTGATTATGAATTACAAGGCCGTGGTCTGCTTAGAGAAGAACATGCTGAAAATATAGATATGATGTTGAGCCATGAGAAATTTCCAGGCCTATGTTGTAAGCTTAGATCAGGAATTAAGTTTTTGCAATGGTATTGTCTTGCCTTGGCATAAATACAAAGCGATCTCCTAAGACTGAATGTCCTGTAACACACAGTGTGAATTGAAATTTCGCAAGCCCTGTGACTTCCCTGCCTGGGTATCAGTAGTAGTCCTTTAAAAACTTGTGATGTGCTCGGGAAAGAATAACCGTGATGCTTTGTACCTTCCATGGAGGTCTTGCCACTCAGGATAGTGTAACAATAAAGTGACAGCCGATTACTTGAGGTGGAGGAACTGAATGACTTGCTGAGTTGTTTCACTGCTGTTTATGTGCAAACCCTGCAGTTTGCTGTGGGTGAAGATGGAGGACTGCAGGTAGACAAGCACATGCACACATCGCTGCCAGATGTGTATGCAGCTGGAGATATCTGCACAGCAGCGTGGGAGCCCAGCCCCGTGTGGCACCAGGTACATCCTCATGTGTGAGCCACAGGGAATCACACACCGAGGGGTGAAAGGTTCAGCAGGTGGAAAATCCTGGGTGGTTGATGACAGTTTTATGGAGGTGGCTGGAAACAGAGCTGGCCAGCCCTTCTGAGTATTAAAAGCACAAAGTGTGCACTGAGGAGAGCAGTGAGTCATGGTACAGTGATGGTCTTGTGGATGAACTCTTCCCAATTTCCTCCCACAGATGAGGCTGTGGACCCAGGCTCGGCAGATGGGATGGTATGCAGCAAAGTGCATGGCAGCGGATGTTTTAGGAGAACCTATTGATATGGATTTCAGCTTTGAACTATTTGCTCACATCACAAAATTTTTCAATTACAAGGTCAGTACAGTCTGCGAGTTGTAAACCATTAACACATACTGCTTCCTTTCAGACACTGAGCAGATGCTTTAATATTGAGAAAACAGGTTTCTTTATACAGTAATTAATCCTAGCTTAGATTTTCTCCACTGGCACTGATGTGTATGGTATTTCAAGGGGAAGATTTTCTTGTCCATTGTGCATTTTCAAGCCAGTGGTGGAGGAAAGGACCCTAGGGACAAATGCCTGTGCAATGTTCTTATGAGAGCTTTTTCCTTTTCCTTCTGCCAGGTGGTGGTTTTGGGCAAGTACAACGCTCAGGGCTTGGGCTCAGAGCATGAGCTGATGCTGAGATGCACCAAGGGACACGAGTATGTGAAAGTGGTGATGCAGCACGGCCGAATGATGGGAGCTGTGCTCATTGGTGAAACGGACTTGGAAGAAACCTTTGAAAACTTAATTTTAAATCAAATGGATCTTTCAGCCTATGGTGAAGATCTCCTAAACCCAGATATTGACATAGAAGATTATTTTGATTGAATAATACCCCACTCCCATTTTGTATGAAGCTTTGATACTGAGTAATACATCTCAGAAAACTCTTTTCTCAGGATTACCAGAAATGAGGGATAAATGCAATCCTCTATTAAGATTTTGGGTTTATCTTGCCAAAATACTGGCTGGTTACTGCTACAGCTACCAGCTAAAGTTGTAATCTCTGTTGAGCTGGCTCAGATGAACAGAGAACAGTTTTAGGGCACAGGGTGCTCACAGCTCTTGGTACCTGCAATAGGGGTTGCAAATATGTATGGCCTTACTCTACTGGGGTTTCTTTTGTTTTTTTTTTTTGTTTTTCCTCCCCCCATAAGTTTCCTTCTGAAATAAACACATTTTCTACTCAGTTAAGTACAGAACACAAGCTTTGCACAATCAAAGCCAGGATGAAATGTCAGTTGAGAGCAGCTTTTTAACTGCTTGTCACTCCAGCTGTCCAGGTGCTGGGGTAGAGCTGCACTGTATTGCATAGTGCCAGCCCTGGACAGCAATTGTTTCATCCTGGTTTCTGAGATTGTTCTACAATTGCTGCCTGGGAGTTGCTATTTATTTAGGGTCAAATTGGGAACAATTTATTGTGCTCCACTCAATGTGAAGTTGGCAGTACATATTGAAATTTGTCCCATAAAAACCACTTATTTTGTTTAGAAGAATGACTTTTTAAACGAAATCAATTCATTTTTTGGCCAAGGTCTCAGCTAAAGGATGGGTGAAAAATGATAGACTTCAGTCACTGTCAAAATTTTTGTAAAAAAGATAAAGATGAAGAACATGTTCTTAATGATACCAATTTTGTATTTGTTATACATGGAAGTGAAAAGGAGAAGAACCAAAATGCAACCACACAGAACTTGTGTTTATTAGTGAAACTGAACTTGTCTTTTTGATCTTTGGCTGCTTAGATGTCAAAAGTAAGAAAATAAAACTGAATCTAGCACTCAGAATATGTGCCTGAGAGTGCTTGCAGGCAGCAGGAGCTGTTGAGTTTTTCCTAGGCTGGCAGGTTGTCTTGTAACTTAGTTACTTCTGCAAAGCACAGAAGTCATAAATTCCTATTTGAATAACAAATAGAAGTCCCATTTTATAAAATTGAGAAGTCCCATTTTAAGACCAACAGACATATTTCAAAGGGATAAATACACATAATATTTCACTCATAAATACCTACAGTATTTCACTCAAACATGCCATAGTGGGTGTAGGGACTCATGTCCCTACTCAGAACTGCAGAGAAGGCAGTGCTCACCTGAGCTGGAACAACCAGCCCTGACTCAGCAGCAGCTCTGACCCAGCCAGGGCTCCAGAGGAAGGGGCTGGAGCATCCCAGTCTCCATCTGTCTGATGTCACTCCTGGGGCTGGTGACAGCAGCTGTCCTGGGGAAGCAATGCCATGGCTGCAGTGGAGAGTCACCTGCACAGCAGGCAGAAGGAACAGGAGGTGACAGGGTCTTCATGCAGAGCTGAGGACCACCACGTCCTGTGCTGCAAAGGAGGGAAACCTCAACGTGACTCATGGGAGCAGTGGGTGGAGACTCCCACAGCAAGGGAGTCTGGAAACCTCTGGATCTCTAGCAGTGCTCTCCAGCCTGCATGAACCTGCCATGGTGTTACTACATACTGCACTTCCAGAAGAGTTAAAAAATCAGCATGGTCAGTATATAGGTTTTGTAATCATTGCTGTATCCTAAGATATGTACCAATTATTTTGATAGGAAACACTTTTTCCTTCATTACTAGCCTTCCTAGATTTGACAGTTCTTGAAGAGATTTGTTCTCTGTTCACTGTTTATTAAATAAAAACACCCTTACTCAAGCACAAACTGAATTTACGCACTGCATTGTCCATGGAGCAGCAACCATGATTACATCCTAAATGAAGTCTGTGACACTCAGTCAATAACTACTGGTTGGTCATTTGCACCTTCCTGGAGCTTAGGCTTCTTTGCTTTTAAGTTAGGACTACAGCTGGGCCGTTTATGTTCCTTTGATTTCTTCACTGCTGAATCTTGGACAGTCTTTGATCCAGTCTGGGCATTTTCTCTGCTTCCTTTTGAATTTGAAGATTGAGAGGGTTTGACCTGTAAGAGAAGAGTTCAGTTAAAATTCTAACATGCTGTGTTCCCACACAAGAGAGAAGAATTTATGAGGTTGACTGCCTTACTACAAAGCATGTTTTGAGCAGATACCAAATCATTAAATTAGGCTCTAATGGAGAGGATATCTATCTGCCAATTCAGAACAGATTTAAGTACCTTGAAAACACTTTTCCTGTTTGTTATCCCTTCTATGGTGATGACGTGTCCCTCATTTTTCAGCAGCCGGGCTTTTGGTCCCACCTTCAGGTAGGATATTGTAGCAAAGGCTGTGAAGCTGAAATCCTCCCTGCATGAATGAAATCACTGTTACAAGGGAACTTGGAGACTGAGGCCAGGGAAAAAAAAAAATCAGAACCATTAAAGTTAGAAAAGACCTCCAAGATCATCAAATCCAACCATCAACCCAGCACTGCCACTAAACCGTGTCCTCAAGTGCCACATCCACGTGTTTTGTGAACACTCCCAGGAATGGTGACTCCCTGGGCAGCCTGCTTCAATCTCAACAACTCCTTCCACAAGGACAGGGACACATGAACCCTTCTGATGGATATTCCAAACAGCAGCTTCATTCTGCTTTATCTATTCAAGTAGACAGTCAGGTGACTTAGAGCTACTCTGATCAACACTTAACAATTCAGTTTGTGCACCTTTACACACACAAAAACACTCAGACACACATTTGTCAATCTCTTGAAACACATGGAGGAAAATGAGGAAAAAAGATGTAACGAGTCATCTGTTCACCCTCTTAATAAAAAAAAGCTGTATGGAGAGATGCAAAGAAAAATTAAGACAAAATAAAGGGATTAGGTATTTCTATATATTCTTGAACTTTTAAAGTTACATGAGAAGACAAAACACATAGCACACAGACAGCTTACAGAGGCAGCACTGTTGTTAGCCCCACTGCTTTTTTAAAATTTCTGAGTATCACTTTCCACATTAGCCAGTCTTTCCTGACTTAGACATCGTGTGATCAACCCCATTTGCTTTCCTTGTCCATGGAATGTGAATGAGATCTGTATGAACTGCAGACTTCTCCAAAATGAGTCCTGCTGCAGATTTAAACATTCTACCTGAATACAGAAGACCCTAGCTTTTTAAAATTGCACAAGATGCAGCATTTCAACTGTTCCTCCAACTCTTGAAATGGAAGTATAGCAATAATTGAAGGGTTTTTAAGTATACATTAAATGCATCTGAAATAAAAACAAGACTACAGAATGTATTCATTAATGTTATACAGAAGTAACAAGAGGACAAAGAAAAATAACTACTAAATACTAAAAAACCAAAACAAAGAAAACAAAATAGTTATCTTACATACTTCAGATACTGCTGCAGCAGTAAATGAACAATAATTCTCTCCAGCTCCTCTCGAGGGTGCTTGGGTGGAGTAACTTCAGGCACCCTGAATTTGGACACACCCTTCCCAGACCAGGCATCAATTAATTTCAGTGGGGTGAGTTTCTCACTCATGCTGTCAGCTTGCTCAAGGATCTTTATTAGATCCCTGCAGTATCCTGTTACATCCATCTTCTCACATGCTGCAGGTAAAAGTGAAAGAACATTTAAATAGAATGCTTTTTGTAGTTATATAAATATAGTTATATGTAGCTATAAATACAGATCTTTGTGCAGTATAGTAGCAAGGCTGGTTTTTTTTTGTTTTGCCTTTAAACTAAACAAATAAAGCCGTAAGTTTTCTTCTGTCAAATTGGGATATATTTATACTCACATGTTTTTCATCTTCATTATTGAAACTCCCATCTGACAAACATTTGTACTTGTATTTGATGTTAGAAACTAGAAATTATTTCAAAGCATAAAATTTGCAAGGTAGCTAGTATGTTACTCTAGAACTGGATTCCTTTTCCTTATTGTGAAAAGATTAGAGAGCACAGAGGAGGTGAAGCCTGTAAGTGAGATGTCTTCTCTCAAGACAATTATGGACAAAATGAGACAGACATAAAAAGCAGTAATTACATTACAATAATTAGCTTCATCATCCATAACAATTCTGAGCACCAACACATCAGTGTAGTACATAATGATCATCCTTCTCCATGATCACATCATGGCACAGAATTACCCCAACTGACTCCTCTGACACCAAGGATTAAGTACTGAAAAACAAGTACTACTGCTAAGTTTCCTTAGAGCTTGCTGAAGTATCAAAAGGCCCTGGAGGTGAAGAAGCAGGATAAAACAGGATATATTTCAACTTTATTTCATCACACAGCTCCTGCAAGCCTCGGGGACAAGCCAGCTCCGTACTCTTCCCAACCTCTGATCCCAATGTACATTTCAATTAAGCCCCATTTCTAATTAGGAGATAACAAAACATTGTTACTTGCAAGATTTTGCAAAAGATTTTTATTACATAATAAAACTATACAATGAAAAAAAGTTGAATTCTGGTTTGCCTACTTTACACCCCAAAAACACAGAGGGAAATAAAGTCTAGTTGTGAGAACAGCTTTGAATACAGAATTATTCCTCAGTTTTTTCCAGTGTTGATCACTTATATTATCCAAATACTATTTGCAGCAGATATGTGGCATGAGGAGATGGTATTTTCGGCATATTACAAGAACTCACCTAGGTGGTCCTCAATGAGATTTAAGGTGATTTCCAACTTTCTCTGAGCTCTCCTTTCAGAGCTCCTTTGCTTTCCATGGGGTTTCCCATGTTTAAGTCACAGCACTCACTTTTTAAGTGCAACAACAAATACTTTGTTCATCTTCCGAGTCTTTCAGCTTTCTGATGGGTACCAAAAATCACAGCAAAAACCTTGAATTAAGAGTGCTCAGTTGTTCTGCATGCCTGTCATGTTCTGACACAGGAACATCTCCTGAGTGTGCAGCACTGAAATCCTCAGGGATTTCTCCAGACAAGTTGTGAGAGGACATGCAAACTCAGAGCCTAAGTGTGAACGGTCTGGCATGCAGGGGCTCCTCCTCAATAAGGCTTTCACACCCAAACAAATCCTGAAACAAAACCTGACACATACCAGAATCCTTTTAAAACAGGTAAGCCAATCTCTCCCTTGCCCCAGCTTCCCTTTTGGGAACAGGTGAACAGCTGAGCCTGAAAAATACCAAAGTGTCCAACCTCAGGCAAAAAGCCAACCAGGAAGTATCCTGCTAAACAGGCAACAGTTCTTGCTGAACTTGGCAACAGTAGGCCATCAAAAATTGACATTCATAACAAAATCTACACCTTGAAAACAGTCAATAATACAAGCACAGGTCACAAAATTTGCTCACACTTTTTCTACTAGGTATTTCTTTAAATCAACTTTTCCCATGTTCTCTGTCCTTTACCTACCATTCTCTCTACAGCAGTTATCACACATTCTGTTGCAGTTTGCAGAATCCCACACTTCATCAAAGTGGTAAGCTATGAGCACCCGGCGACACCTGAGGAGCAGAGAGCAGAGGGAGGCTACAGAACCCACATGAACACATAACACCTGCATTGCACATCATGAAAATGGCAAAAAAGGTCCCTAGGGACAGCTCAGATCTCAAGAGCTATCAGAGGAAAAATCAGAGAACAAATACTGCAACAGCAATATTCCCTACTAGCTATGCCAATGTGGGTAATGATTAAACATCAACATTAATGTAGGAACAGTTTGGTTGAAGCAGAAGAATATAAACTGCAGCTTCAAGAGAATGAAAAATGGTAAGAGTATGACCCTGTTGTTACACTGAGGCCAAAAAAGGCTCTACTGGATGCACCAGTTGTCCATAACACAGATACATGTTTTCCATAAAGTATTCCCAATATCTCAGTGAAGCAGGTGAAGCAGTAAACACCCATGGATTCCTACCTGGCCATTAAACACTGTAGCTTAGAGTCAAAACCACAGAAGTCCAGTATTTCCTCTCACTGGGATTAGAAATCCAAACAGGGTTTGTTGTCAGGTATTTCACCTCAACATAACCACTTCCAAAATTGTATCCTGAAGCTGTTTTTTTTTGTTTTGTTTCAGGTTTTTTCTTGTTTTTTTTTTTCTTTTTTTTTACCAAATGTCCCCTAAAAGCCCGAAAAAAATGATCCCATTTAAAAACTAAGCCACCAAGCCACCACAGTAACTTACTTGTTCATATTTTGGCAATAAGATACCATATCATACAGCTTCTCTTGCCCAACGTTTTCCATCACCACCATTGTGCTGATTCTGAATATATCTCCAAAACCATAATACAAAATGCAGTCAGCTTTTTGGTCATCTCTACCTGCAATGCATTAAAATGAACAGATAATTACAGTGTCAAGCAATTGCCCCTCAAATTTCTTGACAAGCTTTTCTCCACATAGACTCAAATCTGCCTTTAAAAAAGTAATGAGATGAACAAGAGCAAAAACCCCAAAACACTGCAGAACGTTTTTGGGGACAGAGTTTGGCCATAACAGGTATTTAGTGCCACTAAACACTGATCAATTCTCAAAATTCCCTGCTCCAGACTCCCATCCTACTTGTATTTCTGAAATTCATGCAGTGATTAAACATCACCTAGAGACAATCTGAGCAAATTACATATCCCAGGTGCTATACAAAATAAAAAAAATTAAAAATTGTATATCAAATCCATATCATGTTATTCTGGTAAGCCACAGATTTTATAGAAAACCAAATATTTAAATAAATACTGAGTGGAGCTCTAGATACCCAGTTATTCTTTGTTACACTGCAGTAGAGGCCTGGTCATGAATGCAGTTTATATTTAAAGCCTCTTTACAGATTCAGTTTCATGACACCCTTTGAAAACTGTCTCAAAGGCAAGAGACTTTGCCCAAATGCCTGGACAATTGAAGGACAGTTTTACTGGCTTAATGGACGTAAACAGCAGCTTTGCAAAAGCCACTTCCTACAATACCTGCACGCCCACTCTCTTGGTAGTAATTTTCCATGGACTTGCTCATAGAGTGATGAATTACAAACCTCACATCAGGTTTATCAATTCCCATGCCAAAAGCAACAGTTGCGACTACAACCTGGGAAAAAGAAAAATATAAAGAAATCATCAAGATACCAAACTAAAATATGGTACCAAAATTCTTTAAATAAGACATAAGTCCATGTAAAGTATTTACTTAACCTGGATTTGATTGGTTGCCCATCCTTTATGAACTTTAGTTTTATATTTAGCATCCATGTTTGCATGGTAAGTCCCTGCCTTGATTCCCAGTTTCTGCAAACTCACAGTAACTTGCTCAGAATCCTTCTGAGAAAAGCAGTAAACAATTCCTGCACAGAAGTGAAAGAGGCCTCATTGTAATGCCTTAAAAAGTCCAAACAATCCCCAATACTTAAAAACAATTGTCAAAGTTTTATTAGCTTATACAATAAACAATTAAAAAGCATTATACAGTCTTTTTGCCTATTTAGTCCATAGTGTTGGTATTCATGAAGGAAACTTCAATTAACAGCTTGGGCCTGAAGGCTAAAGAGGAAATACAGGTACCAATCCAGAGAATCATTCTATTCATGTCCAAGGAGGACAATGCTACAATGCTTATTAAAGCTTTTTTTATGACACCTATGGCATCTTACTGGAGGTTTCAGTTAAATCTGCTTTTTGCCATTAGTCAGGCAGGGCTCAGTCAGGGATTACACACAAAGCCATGTGATTTGTGATCATCTCAGCACAGTTTGTGCTCAGGGAGCTGCTCCTCACAGCCACAGAGCTCCAAGCAGAGCCAGGGACAGACTGCTGCTCTGGAAACCTGGGTTCTGCTGCCTTGGCAAGATGTCCCTCCTTTTTATTTCTACCACATTATTTATTGATTACACAAGCCCAACTTTTACAGTTCTGCTTTTATCTGCAATTCACCATAACACCCATTCTGGGCACTGAGTACCAGTGATTTGATCAAATATGAAAACACATGTTAAAGATAACAAGTATCTGACACATAGATAGTAAATAATGTGTGATTTAAGAACAGAGAGATCACCTTTTCTGAGTCTTGCTTTTACAATCTTAAAAATTCCTGTATTATCTATTTAAACATTGTTCTGTAGACATGAACATTTCCAGTTTAATACTTCAAAGATACAAGTAAACAGTAAAGACATTTAAACACTAATGAATGGAGAGAAAAATTATTCAAGTTATGGATCTTACTAGATTTCATTTATTCTAATGTTGGATATTTAATGTATGGTGAAGGCAGAATTTCTTGACATGCTTCAAGATCATTTGAAAAATCCCAACATCCTTGCAATGGTGAAGGTTATAAAAGATAACACATGTATTTTATGACACTTTTTACCTGACTGGCCTTTGTATCTTCCATTAATGGTCTTAACTATGTCCTCAATGAAATCTTCATTATTTGAAGGCTTATGCCGAACCTCAAAAATATATTATGCACATGTTAGAGTTCAAGTGGGCAAACAATCTGCCAAACAACCTTATTTTACTTTTTTTCTAGTATACAAAACCACAACTACTCCACCATTAAAAAAAAATTACTACATGCTTTTTATGAACAGTCAGAGTACAACTCAAAAGTCCATTGAAAAACAAACCCCAAAACAAACCTGCAAGCTTTCCCCACCAAGAACAATAAACACACCTGTGGCCAAAGTGAAAATACAGCACAAGAGAATAATTCACAACCTTTTTGCCCTCATAAGACATTCTCCAACAGGTTGAAGCAGTCTGAGCCTGCTGCCTGCCTCTCTCCCTGCAGGAGACAGCATAACAGCACTGCAGGCAGAAAACCAAGTAACAAGACCTACCTCATAGTAAAGGTTAGGCCTGTTGAAGGAAGCAGTAAAGGTAATGCACTTCTGAACATGCAAAATGTTCTGAGCATCCTTTAAAACATGATTGGTAGCTGTTGCTGTCAATCCAATCAAGGGAGTATTGGGAAACTGTCTTTTCAGGATACCAAGAGACTTGTAGTCTAAGCAAGAAAACAAAAAAGGGAAAGAAAAAGATTTCTCACAGCACAAATGCAAATGTAAAAAAGACACTCATGCAGATGGTATTTAATGGGGTAATACTGCAATAAACATTATTACTGCTCATCTACCTCAGAACTAATTTACACATCCAGAGGAAGTAACAAGCAGATTGCATTTATCAAAAGAGAAGTCTTCTACTTGAATTTTAAAGAATCAATCACAGAATCTTTTGAGTTGGAAGACACCTTAAAGACCATCTTGTTCCACCCCCCGCCACAGGTAGGGACATCTTCCACTAGACCATGCTGCTCAGAGCCCCCACCAACCTGGCCTTGGACACCTCCAGAGATGAGGCAACCATAACCTGTTTCCAGTGCCTCACCACCCTCACAGTTCTGCCTAATACCCAGTCTAAACCTGCTCTCATTTGAAGCCATTCCCCCTTGGCCTGTCACTCCAGGCTCTCGTTAAAAGTCCCTCTCCAGTTTTCTTTTAGGCTCCTTCCAGGTATTGAAACCACAGCCACAATTCAGAAAGCAAAAATGTATGAAAATAGAAATTCTTCAAAAGTTAGAAAAATATGTATAGCACTGTATTAACCAACATTCAGGTTATTTTGCAGGTCTGTTTTTACTAACAGCTTTTGAGTAAACACAGCTTTTCTAATAAACAAGCCATGTGGAATTTGGAAACATAGACAGACTGTAATGACAAAAAATTTGAAAGGCTCATTACTGACAATCACCTGCTGCCTTGGAACAGAAATGCAGCCAGAGGTACACATCCAAATTCCACATTGCCTGCTGAACTGGCTACTGGCTCAGGCACCACTTTTTAGCAAAACTGCTAAGAGTGACTTTACAGTTAATATTGCTTCAAATCAGGTTTTATTTCAAAGAAAAAGAAAAAGCAACCAACAATATTCTATAGTCTGCAAGACACAAAAAAAAAGCACACTTTCTTTCCCTGTAAGCAAAGGGCTTTTGTTTCCACTAGCTTTAGAGATGAGTAAAATTTATCTCATGAATTTACAAAATGCTCTACCTCTTTAATCAGAAGTGCCAGGGAGTGGTGTACAGAATGACACTTTCATGTAGCAGTAGATTAAAGGTAATTATTGTCCATATTAAAGATGCCAGCCAAAACCTTTGATTTTAAGAAGCTCCAATTAAAGTAAACTGAATAATACTGAATACTGACAACAAAATCTTTGTTGAAATCATCATTTGCATTAACTGAGCTCCAGGACGATTTGTGAATTAAAGTACTGTGTGACAAGTACTTGTCACACATTAAGAATTCACTTAACACATGAAGGAAGCAGCTGGCCTTGCTCAGGCCCAGCTCATTGTTCACTGCTCCCTGAAGAGCCCTGCAAAGGGCATTTCTGAGGAGCATACCAGGCCTGAAGTCGTGGCCCCACTGACTGCAGCAGTGCACCTCATCCACAGCGATGCGAGCCAGGCAGCCGGCCTGGTAAGCCTTCTCCAGCTTGGACATGAACATTTTGCTCTTGGCAATCTTCTCAGGGGTCACATAAATGAGCTTCAGCTGGGAATTCCTCTTCACCATTTCCGTGTGGACCCACTTCACGTGTTCCTGCTCAGAACAAAAGAGACAGCAGGGGTAACAAACTGGGACAGCACACTGAAGTTGCTTAGTGCTAAGGTTCTTAGGAGGTGATTAGCAATTCATAAGGTGTAATTAACAGAGACTAAGATAAACACTAGATGAAGTGTTCCACTATAAGCCTTTCCATTAAATCACTATCTATAAAATGGTCATTTTAATACTTAGAAAATCCGTGGTGGAACTTTGAGGAAGCAAAGTGTTGAATATGTGTCTTTGCTTCATCGCGTGGTACCAATATTTCCCAATAAACTGTGATGTACCAAACATCCCTGTGATACTGCAAGTGTAAAATAATTCCTTGTACACAACAGTGGGTTTTATTATTGAGTTTTCAGAGTGCTCTGCATCAAAGCAGGCTTCAAACTTGGCACACTGCATCAAGCCACTGACTTATCCAATCCAGTGTCACGTGCAAGTTAATGATCACGGCCTCCTGCTAGTCAGGAAAATAACTGTAAAAAAACAACTACCCAGTAAGAAACTGGGAAATAAAGTGTTTCTTGGCCTCTAGATGAAACAGCTCACCAGCCTTTAGTAAGAGATAAATAATTATATATAAGAGCCTGCACTGCTCAACATGGTAGTAGTGGGCAAAAACCACCCACTCCAAGTCTAGAAACTGAGTAAAAAACTACAACACACATCAGCCAAAGGTACCTCACAACCTCTAAATAGCCCCAAGAAATATATTTATCCACAGAAGGTGTTGCTTCCCATGTGTTGTTGTCACTAAAACATAAACACAAGATAGTTAACCACCTTAGCCATATCACAGCACCCTCCTGGCCAGACACTGTTGCTAGAACAGCATTAGCTGATAAATCTGTCTCATCCACTTAACATTCACAAGTAACTACACAGAGGGGAGACACCAGCAAATAAACCACAGAACACATGAACTTAAACACACCTTGCTGCTTGAGGCATTCAATAAAGCTGCAGAGATACCAAGCTGCTCCAAAACCATGAGCTGATCTTCCATGAGAGATATCAAAGGACAGATCACCAGTGTGAAACCTGTAACAATCAATCATTGTGCAAACTGAGCAGTTCAGATGTCACAAATATCTCCCCTCATTCTTTCTGCTGATGCAGCAGCCCTGCTCTGAAGAAACTGCCAAATGTAAGTTTAATGTTCATGCACAGCAGGAGATTCCCCTCCCAGACAGCTGACAAGTGAGTGCCACATCACACAGATAATTCTTATTTAATGTCCATGACATGAACCTCCTCCTAGGGTCTAAACCACAA
The DNA here is from genome assembly GCA_013400315.1 of Bombycilla garrulus. NCBI lineage: Eukaryota > Metazoa > Chordata > Aves > Passeriformes > Bombycillidae > Bombycilla > Bombycilla garrulus. The sequence continues at coordinate 42,895 of VXBU01012826.1, forward strand.
ACAACTGAGCTGCCACAGACAGAGTATAAAAACATACAAAACAAAACCTGGATGTCTGTGTCATGAGGTGCTGATTTGCCACAGAACTAAGCAGTGGCAGGTAGTGGAAAATTTGGCTTTTGTAAATAAGTAAAATTCCAATCCAATTGGATGAATTGTTTAAAAAAAAAAAACGAATAGCCAAAGGAAACTAAATCAACCAAACAAAAACCACACCAAATAACGTTCACTCTCCAAATAACTATAAAAGGGAGAAAATAAACGAAATTCTTTATATTATGTCTTTTTTTCCCCCTTACATACCATCAGAACAGACAGCTGGTAACTGGTAACAAAGGCTCTTCCCACCACCTGTGGGCATCACGAGAAATATATCCTTTCCTGCCATTGCAGCATTTACTGTTTCAAGTTGCAGTGATCTAAACTTCTGGAGTTTAAATTTGCTCTGCAGTGCAGTTTTTATCTTCTCATACCATGGAAAATCTGTTAAGGGAAGAAAACCAACTCAACAAATACAAATTTCATAAGTTAATTAAAATATAGGAAGGAGGGATAACTTACATATCCAATAACTGAATCTGGCAGTGACATGATTTTAGGTCTGGGAAAGTGTTTACAGATTCATAATGGCACAGAAAAAGCTCCAAACAACCTGAGTCTGGGTACACCATTTACTAGGGTGGACCTTTGAAATCTCAAATTGTAAAAACACTTCACCTCCAGACCAAAGCTCTCATTGCACATGTATGTGAGCTAATGAGGAAATCTCAAAACAGATGAACTTTGGAGTGCTAATGATTGTGTTAACTCATTAGTCCAAAACACATAGAAACTAGAATCCCATCCTAAAAACAAATAATACCAGACACTGAGCCCTACAATAGTTACTCAAATGCTTCCCTCATACAAATGCAGCAATTACAAATAGTATAAAGAAGTAGGGATGCAATTTTGACATATATTCCATCAATAACAAGCATTTATTTACAAAAAAAAAGTGGGAGAGTTGCTTAATAGTCCCCAAAATGGCCACACAAACAGGCTTATAAAAGTTTTCTTTTCACCAGTAAAGAACTAAAACCTGCATTTTTAAAAGATGCAATACAGTAAAAACTTAAATTTTGCTTCCTGATGCATCTTTTTGCTACTATTAAAATTAAAATGAAGAAAAACCATGGGAGCTCCACGTAACACCACACATGATGCAAGAATTAATTTTGGGACTTGAGGTGACATTGCAAAGAAATTTACAAAGAGCACAGTAAAAATCCAAGGCTCTCTGAAGCCAAGAAAAGCCTCCCACTGACTTCCATGAGCCTTAAACTGGGACCAAATTCAGCTGCTGCCCTTGTTAAATACACAACATCTGATTGCAAAGACATTAATTTTCAAAGCACAGCAGGTGAGAATTAACCATACAACTGCACAAACCAAATGATTTGTTCAACAGCATAATTTGCAATGATAAAGTATCAGTATTCTTACATATGCATAATACTCCTCAAACACAGACAAATATGGATTTTCCACTACAAAATTAATTTCATTTTTAAAAAAGGCCAAAAATCATATAAATATGATAGATATAGGCATTTCTAAATGGAAAATTAAATTAAAAATAATAAAAAAATTATCAAAGTATCTGAGTCAAATTTGGCAAGGCACAACATGGCCAAGAATCACCAACTATTCAGGACTCCAGTAAATGTTTAACTTGAAAGACAGCAGCTCTCACACCACCACAAGAAACTTGCCAATTGCACTAATTCTACCATAATAATGTATTCCAGGTTATTTTTGGCAGTCAGTTATCTAATTTGTATTAATTTGGTTAGAAAGTGAGGCTACATAACCAATCACAAACACCACTACTGTCCTACCCACTCAAACAAAAAGAAAACACAAAACCAGCAAGGAACAATTTTAAGTGCAAAATTGTCATTACCAAATCCTGAGAAAATCCAGAGCGATTTGTTGTAGAACACAAAGAAGGATAACTATTGCAATATAATTTAAGCATTTACTATACAAGTGTTGCAATAAAAAATTACTCTGGGATTCTAATAGCAAATCAGATCAAGTTGTGACTTTACAACAAGCAAAGAATTAAAGTAGTTATAACAGGCCATTCCGACAGAACAGATAATTCTGCCCAGAACAACTTAAGATCAGCATTTAGGAATGTCCAATGAGAAAGTACAAACATTACTCCATTACCCTGGCATGTCAGCCAACTGATGAAAATTAAACAGGACAATATCATTATCCAAACAAAACTCTGTATAAATGCATTTTCCCCTAATGAATTAGTTCACCTTTCTGTTAAAATATTAGAATTTGACTCTGCAAACCTGTTTTGTTCCACTCCTCAGCTGAGGTTTCAGTGTCTTTACTTCCACCTGCCTCCAAGTCTCCTGAGGACTGCTTTATCAGATTCTTTATTCTCATCTTCTTCTGAAGGAGTTCCTGCTGCTTATCCACAAGCTCCTGAATCTGCAGCTCCACTGCCTGCAACTCATTCTCAATGGACACCAGCACATCCTCTAGCACTGCAGGGAAAAGCAAAAGGCACAGTAGAGACCACAGCCACGTGCTGATGCCAGTTTTAATTGCATTAATTGTACTCCAGCCAATCCCAATGTAAGCATAACATGATCAAACTGTTACCAGAAAACATTTTTACATGTGAGAAGCAACATTAACCTCAGCAAGTTAAATTCTTCTGGAGTTGAAAATAAGGCCATAAGGCCTTCCCCTCCTACACAGAACATGAGGATCTGCTGAACAGCAAGGTTTGGATATAGAAGAAAAAATGATTTTACAACACAAGTCATCCTTCACATGTGAAAAAACTGAAGCAAATGCTCCCCAAAAGCTTGGGTTACACCAGGGAGGCTTTGGCAGGAATCTGCCTCTTTCCGTCCCCCTGTGCATGTGTGTGAATTGCAGATTGTGTCCTAGAACTCAATCCCTGGAGTTCAAAAGAATAATTAACACATCCACCTGCATACCAAGCACTATTGCAGAGCCAGGTCAGAAAAGCATAAGAAGGAATTTCTTCTTCTTCCACACCCAGAAAACCCAAGAGATTTTGGCCCATCCAGGGCAGATATGATAATATGGTTATGGAAACAAAAATGTGTGATATAGAAAAAAAAACAACTTCATTTCAAATAGCACAAAATGGTGACAGCTCTCTTGCTAAATGCCCACTGCTACTCAGCAGAAAAAGAGTTAGGAGTATCTTAAAATATGAAGCACATTTTCAAAATATTGAAAACCAAGCAATTTCCTTGATTTCATCATACAATAGTTTGGTTTGGAAGGGACCCTAAAGCTCATCTCATTCCAACTCCCCTGCTCAGAGCCCATCCAACCATGCCTTGAACACTCCCAGAGATGGGGAATTTTAGTTTAGTTTTACCTAAGAAATAGAAAGTTATCCAGTAAAAGAATTCATTTTCTTCAAATTTTAAGCATAATAACACAGACCCCACAAACTCTTTTCTGCATACACTAAATTCATATAAATAACAACCAGTGACATCAGGTGATTGTCAGCTAAGAGACAGCAAAATGAACATTTGGAATACTAGTTATGGATTACCTGCAACAGCTGTCATCTTTGGTGATTAAAGAATGTTATTTTTAGGAGATCTTATTTAACCAAGCAACTGCCACTGAAAAGAAAATGAAATAAATACATTTTAAGAGAAAATGAAATAAATACATTTTAAAATATATTTTATAAGTAAACATTCTCAACTACAGAACAAATTTACTGCAGGGGAGTCTTCATTACCAGAGCTGTTAATGTAAGTTTAAGTACTGTTAATTTAATTCGCTTATATAAAGGAGCTCCACTAGATGACAACTGCTTTTTCCCTTCTCTAAAATGGATAAACACAAACTCACAACTCCCAAGGCCACAGCTCACCAAGCTTCTACATGAATCCAAGTGAATTTTAACAGTCATAGACTTCCTGAAAGAGGAATGCTCTGACACAGACCAGTCACTCACCAAGTGTCCATTACCACCTTGACCTCTTAAAGATTATTTTACAGTAAAGTCTGAACACATTATATTGTGTCCCTTAGAAAGGCAGCCACCAAAACACCTAGAAGATCTGCTAGGAGGAAGTGAAAATGGGGTTTAAGTTTGGTTTAGAGAAAGAGGATGGATTGTGAATAGATCATCAGTGAAATGAACATAGAATTGCATTTATTGGCTCATTTTTTGAGCAACAGTCTTTGTCATACTATATGTTAGCAATCCCAAGCTTAAGAAACTTGATATTTTCTGTTTTCGCAATCTGAACTATTTATTACATAGATGGAAGCAAAATCCAATGGAAGGTGAAAGGGAACAAATTCAGATCCTCAGCAGGAATAAATGAAAGGGAAAAAATTCAGCAGACCCTCACTATCAGCTCATTCCACCATAACAAAGGTTTTCCCTGTTCCTATAAATGGAGAGGAAAAAATCTATTAAAAATTATGTGTGAATAAAACACTTCCGCATCACTCAGGGCCAGATCCAGATCTTAATCACCGCCAGAGCCGGCAACTCCACCGCATCCGTGGGCGGACTACTCCAGTGGGGGAATAGTCACACGCATGTAGTGCGAATGCTACAGGAAACACATACACAAACATACACAGTGACCATGCAATGTGGAATATTCTCAGCATTCCTCACCCACACGCCGGCTGAGGGCACGGTGCTTGCCGGGCCGGAAGCACCTGCTCGGCGGGGCAGGACAGACGGACAGAAGGACGGACGGGCAGGCAAGGAAGCCGCTGCTCGGCGGGCGCAGGATGGAACGGGTGGATGGAAGAAGGGAGAGAGGCTGGGGCAGGAAGAGAAGCCCCTGCTCGGCAGGCGCAGGATGCAGCGGGTGGATGGAGGAAGGGAAGAAAGGCTGTTAGGGCAAGCAGGACGCCAGCGCCTCGTTGCCAGCCCTCCCGTGCGGCGGGCTCAGCCCATCAGCTCCCAGAGCTGCCCCAAGGGTTGGCGCCGGCCGGGCTCCCGCATCCTTTATCCTTCTTATCCTTTATCCTCTTTATCCCTTAGCCCTCATCCCGTCCCCCTCAGCCCTCACCGCTCCCGCCTGCGCCGCGCGCCGGCCCCGCCCTTTCCGCCGCCC
>VXBU01012826.1:48233-69799 GCA_013400315.1 Bombycilla garrulus
GATGGGGAGCGGCGGGAGCGCGGAGCGGGAGATGGGATGGGGCAGCGTCGCAGGTCCCTCGGCCCTGGGAGAGCTCTGTCAGCAGCGCGGCCGCGTTGGTCTGGGGCTGCGAGTGCTCACTTTGCTGTGCTGTAATCACAGAATGGTCCCTGGAAGGGACCTTAAAGATCCTCCACTCCAACCCCTGCCCTGGACAGGGACAGCTTCCACCAGACCAGGGTGCTCAGAGCCCCGTCCAACTTGGACACTGCCAGGGATGGAGCAGCCACAGCTGCTCTGGGCACCCTGTGCCAGTGCCTCGCTACCCTTACAGGAAAATATTTTTTTCCTGTTCTTTAACCCAGCCCCTCTGTGGGTTTGTACCCATCACACTTTGCCTGATCACTAAAAATGAATGAATGAATGAAAGCTGAACGGTAAACAAAGTAACACTGTGCTGCACTCTTCCCCTGTGGATGTCAGTGGTCTGGAACCACTTAATTATCTAAATAGCTTTACTTGCCCAGGAAGGGTGTGGATCTCTTGCTGGTACCCCACTAAACGTCTGCAGGTGATGCTGAGGGGGCTTCAAGGTGAGGACAAGACATTATAGTGGAGAAAAGTAAAAAATATTTATATGTGGCTGTTGTGTTGTTTCCACTGAAGTGCTTGGAAATAGAGATCAAAGAAATCAAAGTCAAGAAGTTCATAAGTGTGTCCTGGGGTGCATGGGGCAGTGTGGCCAGCAGGGCACGGGAGGGGACCCTGGCCCAGTGAGGGCACGTCTGCAGGGCTGGGCCCAGTTCTGCGATCCTCAGTCCGGGAGGGACAAGGAGCTCTTGAGAGGATCCCATGGAGGGGAATAAAGACCGTGAGAGGTCTGGAGCATCACTAATGAGCAAGGACTGTGGGAGCTGGGCCTGTTTGTTCTGGAGAAGACTGAGAGGGGATCTCATGAATGCATATAAATATCTCAAAATGATGCCAAGAGGTTACGGTACCAGACTTTCCAGCGGTGCCCAGCAATAGAACAAGGAGCAATGGCCATGCAGTAAAACACAAGGAGTTTAATCTCACAGTGAGGAAGCTTCTTTACACTGAAGCTGGCAGAGCCCTGGAACAGCTGCCCAGGAAGGGTGTGGATCCTCCCTGCCTGGAGAAACTCCAAACCCACCTGGATACATTCCTGTGTCACCTTTGCAGGTGACCCTGCCTAAGCAGGGGGGTTGGACTGCGTGATCTCCAGAGGATCCTTGCAGCCCTGACAATTGTGGTTCTGTGATAACAGCTTAAGCTGCAAGGTAAAGGACAAGGATAGGCCTTTGGTTGAAATTACCATCTCATGTATGATGCATTTCTGGTATGATTGCCACAGAAGGAAATGAGTCTGCCTGATAAGCACCACAGCATCAGTTATGAAGGAGGGTGTGAAAAATTTAGGAAAAAAAAAGAAAAAAAAAGTTAAAATAACCAAGTTTGATAGCAGAATAGTAGAAATGGAGGTATTGGAGAGCCAGTTAAGGCCAAGGACGAAGACAGGCAGCAGAGTTTACCAGCATTCAGGGTCAATGATTTCTTGAGATATTCAGATATTGTGCTGTTACTGGAATGAGTACTAATCCTTGGGGTTAATTTTTAGATTTCTGATTGATTAAACCCTTGTGGGCTTTGCTTTTGCCCTTAACTTCCTGATTAATGCCTGGAGAGAACCACTGCGTTGGCTGATGTTTGGAAAGTTAATTCTGCATCTGTAGTCTAGAATGTAATTTTAAGTGGTGCACTGAATGGTGTTGTAACCACCAGTAATTGCCAAAGAATGCACTTAGCTTTTCCCAAATTAAATTTTCCATACTAAAAAATACTGCTAGCAAAAGAGTAATTGAATATAAACTGTATTAGTTTTTGTCTTCTAAAAGCCTATACACAATTCCATTTTATTTTGTACTATGAAAGACTGGGGATGTGCGTTGTCTGCCCTAATCTTTCACAAGCAATGTATCTTAATTTTGAATCTTAATATCTACTAAGCTGTTTTGACACAGTGCTGCAATAGTCTTGCACAGTTTATGGAATTTCTGGAGAAACATTGATGGAGATTTGCTCCCTCGTCTCAGGAAATCCTAATAATCCAGAATAAATACAACCTGGCTAGTGTGTGTTTCTGCATTTCTAGACATTGTGTTTGACTAATGTGGGAAAGCTCTTCTGGCACAGGAGAAAACATTTAAAAATAGTTTGCTCCCTCTATAAATATTCATAGTTTGTTGTTGAAAAGATTTTATACAAAATGCCAGCACTTTTTCTATTCCTTCCTCTAAGAAGTGCAGTAAAATATATTTACAAATTCTGATACCAATCAAGTCAGTAACACCCTCTGCTGAGATATCAGCACCAGAGCATAATAGTTCTGGACCATTCATCTTCTTCCAGCACTTATTTTGGGATAAAGAGAATAATGTTCCTTTCTCTTTTTTGCCTTTTGCCTCCACTCACCAGAGGATGTGGGTGACTTCTGGAGTGAATCAGAATCCATTGTGGCAGAAGTGATTAGGAACACGTTCCGGGTGGTTAGAGAAGTGTCAGAGTGGTGATTGCAGCAGCTGCTGGGAGTTGGCCTCTGCCTCCTTGCCAGCTCCATACCTTGAGCTGTGGCTGCGGGAGGGGTGAATTCTCACTTCCCATGATTGCATATTTATCTTGCTGGTAGCTGGTAATTCCTCTGGAGTCCTGCCTCCGAGTGTTTTCCTTCCAGAATACAGATTGTTTCTGCTCTTCTGAAATAAAGAGTACTGGAGAAAAGGGCAGTTGCAATTGTTACATTGCCTTCAGTCAGCAGATCCATTGAAAATGCAATTGGCAGTTCCGTTTTTCATTGTAAACAAGTACGGGAGTGCCTGTAGTAAATTGATTGTATTGAGTTACTTAGTGGTTTTAATTGTGGGGTGTTAAAATGTTCATAGTAACAGTTTAAAGTGGCAGGCAGTGCTCTAGAACTACAGCTCTGACAGCATGTACTCTGCAACCCCTTGCAGAAGTTTGGGGAGTGGAATGTTGCTGTAACAAATCTCTGAGCTGTTTCGAAATTTATTTCCAATAACTACTTGGAAGTCCTGAAGCAGGCATAATTATCCTCCCTTACAGCCAAGGTCATCAAGCAAATGACCAACTACATCTACAAAGTGCAATTAAAATATGTTGAGGTGGATCTGGCCAGCAGTAGCAGTGAGGGCTATGATTGTGGATTTTTGTTTGTTCCAGGACAGGCTATGTAGAACTACTTGGAACTTCAAAATACACATATATACAGGCATAGTATTAGAGCAGGTTTTGCTAAGCTGTTTTTGTGTCCTGTAGGTTTCTAAACACTCTGGTCACATGGAAAGCAATGATAAATGCATGTGTTTGCAGCCCTGGTGTTGCTGTTCCTGGTTTTCCTCTCCCATTCAGGCTGTGTGAGAGTCAAAGGAAGGCTTTAGAGATTTAAAATTAAAAGCAGGATGTATTTCTAAGCAGTCCTCAAGTGCTTTAAAGGCTATTGTCAAATGGTAGTTTTAATCATAGCTTGGCGTTTCTAGCCTGGTTTCTCATACAAACCTTCCATCCTAATCTTGGCTTCCCAGTATTTCTTGATCATCCTTTGCAGAACTCAAAGTTTGTAGAACTGTTTAGACTGGAAAAAAACCTTTAAGAGCATTGAGTCCAGCTGTTAACACAGCACTGCCCAGTCAGTAGTATAAGCAAATCTATTAAGTATAAAAGGTATTTTTTAAAAATCTGCAAATTAAGATCATAAAATGAAAAATTTCATAAAATTAAACTGCTATGCAACACTAGCAGTCTAGAGATATTGTATCTATGTGTAATGTTGATTCACCACTTGATTAATAAAAATAATATACAAAGCAGAAAAATTATAATTAATCATTATTCGCTCAATATTTAGTATCTACTAGTTTTATGAAAACTGGCAATTTTCTGGAGACCCAGGCTAGTGTTTGCTAGCTGTCAGCACATGTATAGCTTAGAAAAATCCTGCAGGATTCATCCAAGTTGTGTTCCATCTGGAAACTGCGGGGAGTGGAACATGAGCTCTCAGGAGGATGGAGAGGAGCAGGGCACTTACATTACTGTGGTAAAGGTGATGGGATGAGATCTGCAAATCCCAGAGTATTCAGAGTTGAATGAGAAGGATCACAAGGATCCACTCAGTGATCTACAAGGATCATTGAGTCCAGCTCTTTAGTGAATGACCCATACAGGAATCAAACCCATGACCTTGGTGTTATCTGTACCATGTTCTGACCAACTGATCTGATCTGGAAAACAGAGTTTTATTATCTCTTTACAAAACAATCCTTTTCTCCATACTAGCAATCAATCAAAAGGGATATATGTCTTTGCTGTATGTATATATGCATGATTGTTTTTGGTTGCATTCAATTTCAGTGGCTAGTTCCAAATAAGGACTGATTTTGATAAGCAGTTTCCAAAGATCTGTCTGTTGAAGTGATTGGTGCCTACAAGATTGATATATTTGTACACTCAGGGAAGTTTCTAAATTTAAAATGTCTTTAGATTGGATGTTCTAATTTTTTCCCCAATTTTTATCCATTACTTTTTCTTGGTACCATGTTTTGTTACATGCCTAAATTTGCTTCTTTTTCAGAGATTGGAATGGGACTAACAGGCTTTGGAGTGTTTTTCCTGTTCTTTGGAATGATACTCTTCTTTGACAAAGCTCTTTTGGCTATTGGAAATGTAAGTGCCTTTTCCACCCTGCTTAGAATCAAGAATGTAATCTATTAAAGATAAACTAAATATAGAACAGTATGTTATCAGTTTGAAGCTGCATGACAAAGATTACTGTGGTGATTTGGTATAAAGGAGGTGCTCAATGATAGGAGTGAATCATTCTTCCTGCTTGAGTTAGAAGAGCTCACACTGATGTGAATATCACCTTGGGTCAGGCCCGTGGGATGTTGGTAGACAAGAAGCAGCTTGTTCCACAGTTGTTGTGCTGCTGCAAATGTGATTTTTTGTGATCCTTGAAGATAACTGTCAATTTAATTTTTTTTTTTGGCCAATAATTATTAAGATATGTGCTAGCAAATGTAGCTTTGCTGTCTGACAAAAGAAAGAAGTATGAATTGCTGACACTTCTGGCTTTAGAAGAGCCAGACTACTTTCATAAAAGAGAAATTCAGCATCTTCAGCTTCCACCAAATCAAAGTTGTTGCTCAAAGCAGCACAGAAAATAAATCCTAGTTCTGGTACAGGAAATTTCCAATCCAAATATAAATGACAGAGTGTTTTGTGCATGTGATAGTCTCTGTGCCTCTGCTGTTCTCAGCTTTGCCAGCCAGCCAAAGCACAGCCTGGTTGGTAGAGATTCACCCCCTCTTTAGCTGATGCCTGAAAGTCTGCAGCCAAACAGATCAGTTTCATTCTCAAATACTGAGATTCCCCGAAGGGAAATAGAAATATAAAATTGTGTATCTGAATTTGGGTGCATTAGTTGAAGCATGGTTTTGAACCATCAAATCAAGTGTGCAGTGGGAGTGAAAAATTAAATAATGCTTCTTTTTTCTTTTCCTAATGTAAGGTGGAAATACAAGATCCTGTTTAGGGAAAATGAAAAAAACATAGGTAGGAGGAGACAATGACAGGCTATGTGGTAACCAAAGATAATACAAGAAAAGGTACTGTATCCTTGCAGAGAGTTGTTTTTATTTTAAAGAAATTATATCAGAAAGGGCAGGAGATTCTAAGGAAGTGATTTATTAAATGCCATACAAAACTTAAACTTGAGTAAAATCTGAGATACTATAGCTTGCTGAAAAAAATCTCCTGTTGTTGCAGGACACCAGAAATAGTTCTAACTAGTTGGGACTGGTGTGATAGTGTTCTGTCTATACTGAAACAAATAAATAAACAGTAAAAAGGCTTTACACAGTAAAAAAACAAATGTTCAGCTGTTTCCTTCTCTGGCTTTGCACTGTGAGTGGATCAGTACAGTTGAAGATGTCAGTGGCACAGAACAGGAGTGCTTTTATGGGTGTTCTTAGTTTTTAGGAGCCTTTGCTGTCAGTAGTACTCAGCTTCAGCACCACTTGTGGTAAAGGTTTTATGTACGTGACAGGACAGACACAACTGTTGTCGGCAGGTCTTTTGTCTTGAGTGTGTCTGCCAGAGGCCACAAAGGATAAACTCTTTCATTTCAAGCAGCTGAGAGCTACAATTACTTTAAGATGAATTTTGCAAAAGAAAATAAATAGTAAATTTATTCTCACCAACTGTCTTCTGGTATTAAAAGAAGTTGTGCAAGAAAAGCAGTCTAATTTTATAAAAATATATATATCTATGTTTACATCCTTCACTTGGGAACATAACTAGTTGTTTTCTTCCTTTGGTTTGTTTTTGTCTTTTCTAGGTTTTATTTGTGGCTGGCTTGTCTTTTGTTATTGGTTTAGAAAGAACTTTCAGATTCTTCTTTCAAAAACACAAAATGAAAGCAACAGGCTTCTTCCTGGGAGGCGTGCTCATAGTTCTCATTGGATGGCCTTTAATAGGAATGATCCTTGAAATTTATGGGTTCTTCCTATTGTTCAGGTAAGTCTTGTTTGAAAACAGCTTTGTGTTAGTTTGTCTAGGAAGAAATTTATCTGTGTAGTAATTCTGTATTAGAGTTGACAAAGCAGCATCCTTTAAATGTTCCTTTTGGACAGATGTTATATGAAATTGTTTATTTACAGGTTGGTAAGTATTTTTCCAAGACTCAAATCTGCAAATGTTTGTGAGGCATTTACCAAAGTGACTTGGATAATGTTGATTCTAACCAAAGAATTGTAAAGCTTCAAAGTATATGGGAGCCCAGATTGTTAGCAGTATGAAGTTTAAATATCTCCTCATGGAAAAGGGATACTCGGCACTATTTTGGTGGGGAATTTCTTCTTTTCTCTAACAAATGGGGCAAAATATTTAGTTACTTCCATCCTAGGTTTGTAACCTTAGCACTTCATCATTATGGCAGCCCAGAAAAGATGTTTTCTGTCATATTTCAGTACAATTGTGCCTTAGAGTCAGAACTGCTTGTCTGGGTTAGCAGTATCTTGACTGAGTTAAGGAAAAATGGAAGTTCTACTTTTTTTAAAGCAATCTTGAAACATGTTATAACTTTCACAATGTGTCATTTGAGTCCTTCAGAAATGCAACTGTAATAGTGGAAGAATTTGACATGTTACAGCCTGCATAGATATCTATATTTTTATCTTCATTTCCACTGTTGAAGTTTTATGCTTTCCTACAGAACAAAGAGAGAAAGATGCAAAAAAGTAGAAGGGGAGGCTTCTGGTTGTTCTGGGACTTCTGTCCAGATGCAGACTGTGTCACTAATGGTTATTGATCAAGTTTCAGACCCTGAAGTGTTCAGTAAATGGCTAAACTATTCCTGTTAATCAAAGTGAAACCGTTGTTCTCATGGAGTAAGAGACTTCTAGTACTCAGTAAAATTGAATATTAATCTGATATTTAGTTCAGATGAAATATTTATTTTTAAAACAAATCTGAACTTGGCTCCTACTGGAGACAGTGACATTTCAGAAAATGAATTTTGTGGGTTTAATGTATTTCTTATTGTTCTACTCTGTGTTACTCTGAATTCTGTCACTGCAGGTGCTTTGATAATCACAGTATTTCACTGAATACATTGTCACTTCTTGCATGTAGTGCTTGGTTTAATCAGCCAGTACAAAGCAAGTAGAATGTGTTTCCAACAAAAAAAAACCCTCCTTTTTTAAAGGAGTTATAAGTTAACCTGTCTAAGCAGGTACGATTATGGACTATCCAGTGGTGCATGCAGGTAAAATAATGTTGAGAGGTTTATAAAAGATCAATAATTATCCCTAGGACTGTCCCTCAGCCTGAAGGGAATCAACAAGGGATGGATGATTCCACGTGTGAATGTTTATCTGATCTGCTTTAATTTAAAGCATCTGGAGACCAGTGGTTTGGACTGAATGATCTTAAATGTCTTTTCCAACCTTGATGATTCCATGATTCTGTGACTATCTTTTCCAGTGCTTATTAGTTGATAGACTCTAAATCCCTTGCTATAAGCTTGGCTAGTGCCTACTTCAAGCAAAGCTTTTTGTTTTGCTTCAGTCTTGTTCAGTTCAGCCATCATCCTGTTGTCAGCAACTTGCTCCTTTCTGAAGAAGCTACAAATGAAGTCTTTCCTCAGGCATAGCAGAAAACTGTCCTGGCTATTATGGGACAGTTGCTGTCATCTAAGGTGCTTTTGGAGCCCTGTTCAGATCAGAGCCTTGCAGAGTTATGGCTGACAGTATTATCCACACTGTACTGACTATTCTTTGTGCTTGGACACAGCGGTTGTTTTAATCTGTTACAAGTGGTTTGTGTGCCCTGCCTCACAACTTACTGAGCTGCTGAAATGATCTGGTCTTTAAAAACAAAGGAAAAATCTCAAACCCCCCTTATTGGTGTGGATATTACCCAGCAAACAGTTCTTAGCTGTTTCACTGTGGCTGAGGCCTCATTGCACATTAATCCCTATTCCACGCAGGGAATGCTCACACGAGGTGGCTGGGAATGCCACCAGCTGGCTGCAAACAGCTGAGATACTGCCACAGAAAATTTGTTTTTCTGCTGCAGAGATTAAGTGGACAGTGCAGGGGCTACACCATAGCAGCTATGCTAGGCAACATCCCCGGGGTCATGATTCAAACCTCTGACTTAAATGTGGGAAATAAATGAATACACAACTCTGTCACGCCTCATTTTCTGTAGTTAATGGGAAGAGTACCATATTTGGTTTTAATTACTCAGAACCAACTTCACTTGTTTCTACACTGGGTCTTGAATGTATTTTCTATAATATAAAGAGGAATTATCTCAAAATATGTATGCTAATTTTGAGAAGTCTTGCTGACTAAGTTGGGTATTCTCGCTGGAGTAATTTTTTGATGAGATGACTGAGGGTTGCCAGCTATGAAGAAAATTAAATCCATTTCAAAATACACCATTTCTTTCCTGGTTTTCTCCTTTCTCTGATCAATGTGTATTGATATATTTGGCAAACAAGTGTGCTGCTAACAAGTTTGCAAGATTTTATGTAATCATAGTTTAAAAATTACCTGTTTTTTTTTCATGTTATAGCAATATGAGAAAAGCTTAATTATAAAAACTAATACAATCTTCTGATGTCTTACCTAAAGGGGTTTCTTTCCTGTGGTGGTTGGCTTTATTAGAAGAGTTCCAGTTCTTGGATATCTCTTGAATTTACCCGGTATAAGCTCGGTAAGTTTGGTACTTCATGCAACATCTGAAGCATGTTCTGGTTTTTATTCCACTGATACAGCACTTGGAGAAATGCATCAAAAATAAAGCAAACATAACTTAGGAGCAGTGACTTCAAATGCATTCCTGTACAGTCCTTACATCATACACATCACATTCATTCCCTGTAGGTGTAAAAGGAGCAGAAGGATGTGTGTGCAGAAGCTGCTCCTGCTCGCGGGTAGTGAAGTGGGAAGAGCCCTGCATTGTGACTGGTTCTTCCTGCTTCCCTGTTGGCCCTGGGTGGCCACAGAGGTGAATCCTGCCACTGCCCTGGGCCTCCTCTCCTGCCTGTACAAGGAGGAGGACCCCGTTCGTGGTGCACTGTTTGGGTGAACTTAGGAAAAGTGGCCTGTAAAAGCAAGCAGTGGAGTTCATTGTTAAGCTGCAGCTTGTGTGGTGAACCCAGAAACTCTCAGGGTGCATAGTCATTCATCAGATATGTTTACTAAGGTCCACTGCACCAGGCTACATCTTTTTATTACTAAGATTTGTATTCTTTCAAATGGAGTTTTCCATCTTTTTAACCAAATAGCCAGGGATTTGAAGACAGTTAACAGAAGGATGATAATCTAGGGTGTTTCAGTCAACTACTTTTACTGTGCTAATTTCTGTATGTATTTTAACACAAGCATTTGTAATACTAGTTTTGAAAACAAAAGTTTTAATAGCTACTACTAAAACTTAATAGTGGGAATAACTTAGATGCATACAGGCTGTTTTTTAAAAATGAGTGTTCCACATCATCTGTTCCATTCTCACAGTTAGGCCAAGTTGTGGCTCATAATTCATGGTCAATTGGATGTTTCATTTGTCAGTTGATCCTAATCATATTTAATTTGATCATAACGGGGTTAAATCTTGTTTTTAAAAGATAATTGTTAATGTTTTATTCAAAGCCTACGTAGGCTCAGAAGAGAATCCACAGTAATGGTTAGTTGAAATATCTTCCTTGGTCTACTAATGCATGTGTGGCTGAGACTGTATTGTTTTGTTTTAACCATTAAGCTGGCAGTGTTATCTGCATTCTTCTATTTCCTTTCTCATTCTCTTGCATCTTCATGTTGCACTGTTAATGTCTATATGAGAGAAACATGTTATGCAGAAACACAGTTGCAGTTGTAAGAATTTTGGTTTTCACAAAGCTAGACCATGAGACCTCGGTGAGTACTACTTGACTCTCATTTCCAGTCACATACTAACTGTGCAAGCAGCAAGCAGCATTTGAGAGCAGCTTCACTGTACATCAATGTCATCAACTTAAAAATCTTTTTGTCTCCTTTTCCACAGCTTGTAGATAAAGTTGGAGAAAGCAACAACATGGTATAATGACGAGAGGGTGGAAGACTGATCTAAACTTTTACTGTATTATTTATAAAATCCCTTTGAAGAATACTCAGCACAAAGATTAAGTTGTGTACAAAGGAAAAAGCTTGTTACATTCTTTTCATAACAGTTTAATTTAAAATGTATAGTCAACAATATACATTAGAAAAGAAGCTCAGCAAGTATGCTCCTAGGAAAGTAACTCCAGAGTTCGGGAAGTAAACTGAAGAGGGAAAAGTCATGGAATAACCCATGTTACAACTGTTAAAGACTCTTTTTGTTGGTTTTGGAAAACATGCTAGAGGCAACGAACCCCTGTGGAATTAACGGTGCCTGTTCTTTACCTCCTTATTTTAAAGGTGCAGTAGAGCAAACAGGCCTACATTTTTAAGGGTGACCCAAATTTACTCAACCCTCTGCTTGCTATCCTCAGAGTGCAAAAAAATCAAACAGGAAACTTCTTGTGTAACAAGAGATGCATCTTTGCATGAAGGTTAAGATGACTATTCATCTATAAGTGTATTATGACAATAAAAAGGAAACCCTACACAGTTCTGTTGTAAACATTTTTGTAAATATGTGGCTGAAATAGAGCATTGTTATCTTAATGTTTCAAAGCCAAATGTTAGTTGATTGTATTTGCCTTCCGTTTCGGAATATGCAAAAGGTCAATCTTTAATAACTTTGGTCTTAAATGTTGGGTCTGAACATGTAGAGCTCAGTGGGGAACTCTGGAAGCTGACTTGCAGTCCTTCCAGGTTTATCTCCTGAGCCATGTTACATGTGCATCCTGATGAGAATGTAGCCCCTTGTCACTAACATGAAAACTTTGTGAAATACGCTTAGTTCACAAAAAAACTGCATTAGGTTGAGGTGCTGATGTGAGCCCTGTGACACGTAACTTATCAGAATTTGGAGCTTTGTTTTTAAACAGTTTGAAACTAAGCTGTCTTTGTTTACTCTGGAACTACAAATTGACTTTTATTTTTTACGGTAATAAAATGGAAACTTAAAGTTCTGTGTACGTGAGTCTCTGGGGAGAAAAACGGAGTGAGTGGGGCTGACAAAACGATCAAGTGCCAATCTCCATGTGTTTGTAACTTGTTACTGGGTTATTTGGTTATCTTCAAACAACTCCTGGTTACAGCAACAGTTTTGTTGTTACAGAGGATTCTTGGCTAACCTGGAATAAATATCCCCTCCCTAACGCACGGGTCACGTTTCTCCTTCTGTTGGAATGTTAAACGTTGTGCACTTTCAGTAGTTTTAGTTACATCCTCACCTAACAAACTGTGCTTGTTCAGTGAATTGTGTTTGTGCAGGCGGGGTGGGGGGGGTTTCTGTTGTGTTTCACTTTTTTTTTCCCCTTTCATGTAATCCTGAAACAATTACTCAGTGTAGTATTAAAAGTAGCTATGTAGCCTAAGGTCTAATGACTGGGAGGGTTTGTTATGTTTTTCTTTTTTTTTTTTTCCTTTATTATGCCGTTAAAATTGGAATTTTCCAAAGTAAGTTTTAAGTTAAAAAAAAAAAAACAAAACCTCACATACCAACCCTTTTGAAAGTTGCTCTGAAGTTTATTTGTATAAAGCATGGGGTTTTTTTCATTGCAACTGTATAAATAGCCCAAATCTACTATTATCAATATTTAATTGGCTTCCTTGTAAAACAGGCACAAAATGATTCAGGAAAAAAAAACAAACCAACCTGTTATCTTACAATGAATAACGTCTGAAAAATCAGTGGGTTTATTTTATAAATGACCAAAAATGGCTATATTTGCTTGATGGCATGTGCATTACTGCTTAGAGACAGGAGTAAATATGACTCGTGGGCTCTACCTCAAGAGATAAACCATTTTAGAAAACCCAATTTTAACTGCTCCTATGGGTCTGTTGTGTGTCACAACTGGAGAATAACACTATAGCAGCTTAGCCAGCTCATCCTGTTTGCTGTGCTAGGGCACTGGTCTGTGCTCTGGGAACCAAGTGCTCTCTGCAGCAGACAGTGCTCATCATTTCCCTTAGAAATCACCTACCTGAAGGCTTTTGTTCTCTCTTGGAAAATAATGGTGGATTGCACCACATGACTGTAGCTCTCTGGCTGCAGCAGCTTGCGTGGTAAGCTGAAGTACCTTCATCAATGAGAAAGCTGATGATGTCTTTTGGAGGTAGATAATGTGTTGCTGTGGATGATACTTTGCCTCTCTGAGAAGCTGGGGTATAGGCAGGTCATTCATTTCTATTTAATTAATTGTTTTAAATCAAAAGTCAATCTTTTGTCACATGTGAACTGTTGTGGAAAACATCTGAGGGAACAGAATTGTATGTTGAATTTAGCATAGTCTATCCCTCAAGGTAACTTTGTCTTTGAGACAGTTTTGCCAAGATAAATGTGGGTGGCAGCAAAGGTCAAAACAACTTAGCCTTAAAGTGTTTCTGTCCTTGTAAAAATATCTCTAACAGAAACATGCTTGGAATGTTTCCCCTTTTAAATGTAATTTATAATTGCTGCTTAAAACTCATAAGGATGGATCTTACTCTGAGCAAATGAATACTGTAAATATCCTTGTCATACCTTGAATAAATGGTACCTTTTTCTATAATTTGTCTTTGTGTCTTGGTGTGCACATTTTAAGAAAGTCTGTTGACAAGTTTTCCTTTCCAGAGGGTCAGGAGTACAAGTTGTTGCTGCTTGGCTGTCTTACACTGTTGTGACTTTTACAGTAAATAGTGACTTGGATTAATCTTAAGCTGAAAGGTTTCCTCCCTTTTTTACAACAAACCTTTTACATAAGCATCTCCCTAGTTTTTCAAGTTCCAGTTTTGAACACAGCACAACAAAATACGAAATTTCAGTTACATAGGAAACTACCTCCTTTTTTTTTTATTTTTTTTTTTTCCCAAGGAAACTTCAGGAGAAAAATAGCATGTGTCTAGATCTTGGAGCAGGTTTTCACTCTAGTTCAAGGATATGACCATGAGTTCTGTTTATCCTAGAGAGTGGCCTGATAAGCAGGTTTACCATTTCATGGTGCTCTGCAAGCTTATGGCCTGTTATTGAGGATTTTCACAGAGCCAAGAGAGCAGCAAAGCAAAGCTTTTAACTGGTTGTTGAGGTGTTGTGTTGGTGCTATGTACCAGTTGGGACCCTAACAATTACTTAATTTGACCAAAATTCCAGCCTCTCAAACTAACTTTAAGTTATAAACTTTGACTATAAAGTTGCTTGTCTAGTAAGGATTCCAAAGAGCTGGCACTTCCTAATTTGAAAGGAAAAAAACTCCACAGCAGCATCTGGTTACATTTGTTAAGCAAGGAGAGGTACAATTTTAATCTGTAGTTTATGGCCAGTTACTTTCAGTGACTAGTTGCCATTCATTAGCCAGGAATACTTTGGCTTTGTTACTGCTCACAGTGTGGTACCAAATGCAGTTTAGAGTCTGTCAGAAGCAGTGCAAATAAAGGAATCTTGTCCCTTTGGCAGATGTGAAAATGAAGGTTTTATGGGATTACTTTAAATTGTTTACTCACCAGACTTCAAGGCACAGACTCATCTACTTGTTTCCTTTCTGGATCACTTATTATCAGTCAGGCTGGAGAGTAGAGTCCATATCCTTAAACCAAATGTCTGTCTCCCAGCTGTCAGAGGTCACTGCTAGCCCATGGACTCCTGTCTCTGCTTCTCTGGCTGCCATGCCCTGGCTCACTTTGGCTTTGGTTCTACCCTTCAGACTGCCAGTACCAGCTGTGACATGACTGGCATGTCATTACCAGACTGATTTACCAGCAGAACTTGGCCCCTGTGGCCCATTTGTTTTAAGTTCTGCCCCTCTAGTATTGATCTTGGCACATTAAGCATCTCTTAGAAGACTTGGATCTCATGCTCAGCCCAACAAAGAGATTCTGCAGCTGCTGTAATCCCTTGCCAAGCCCAATTCACCACAATTATATGGTAAAGCACCCTCCTCAAACATACAACAGTTTACAGAAAAATGATATGGCTACTGCAGAGTAATTTGGTGTGCAATTCATTATCTCAAACTAAGCATTATGATTGATAAGTTGGGATATGGAGCAATATTTACTTATAGGAATGCATTTACATGTTGGTTAGCAGTCATTAATGGTAGTTTAATTAACTGTTTACCTGCTGAGGTAATGCATGCCCAGAAATGTGCTTGCCAAAAAGCATCTGTGCTGCTGCATGCTTTCTAGCAGACACCATTTTCCACTGAGTGCTTCTTTTCCAGGGAATGTGGTGGATCTCCTATAGAAATACATGAGTTTGGGGTATCTTATTGCTCACAGAAGCATTGGATTCATAGCTGAGCACCACAGCTCATGGTAGTCCTGCAGCCAGGGGTCCCCCCATGGCCATGAGGAAGTGAAATTCCCTGGTCCTGGGGTCAGGGATGGCAGGAGGGGCCCAGGAACTTGAGGATTCACTGGGGAGCACCAGAATGGAGCCCATGTCCCTGTGAAACCTGGGTGGCAGGTCAAGTGATCTCGTGCCCAAGGGCAAAACATACCTTTTATGTCTTTTCAGTCAGCCTCAGTGCACACCAACAGCTCCGACTCCTGTTGCTGGTAAGTGGGACCTGGAAAACAGCTTAAATTTTCTGACATTTTTTTTTTTTTGGTGCACTTCTTTCTGAAGTCTAAAAGGCTCGATTTAATTTAGACTGGGGAACCGCAGTGTAGCTTTAGAGCACAAAGAGGATGTTGAGCTTTTTATAGAGCACCGTCAGAGCCGAAACGCTGAACGTCAGCCCCTCTCTGGACTGGCAGGGTTTGAAGTAGTTGTACTGGGGAAGTTGGGAGAGCAGGCTTTCCACTTGGTTGCCCCACTGCCTCTTTTTCTCCAGACACTCCAAGGCTATTCCAGTAACATCAGAGAAATCAAGATTTCACATTGATTCCTACAATTTAATTCCACTTCTTCAAAATAAAAGGCTTTTTTGGACTCAAATGTTTTACACCACCAAACCCACACTCCCATTAGGTAAGTCTTTAAATATTGGTTTTATAATGAAACCAAGAAGTTCTGCATTGAATCTTGCAAATGCTCCAGCTGAGTGGCTTTTATAATTAGCTGTCAAATTTTGTCATCCAAAGAAGGGTAACAAAGCTGGTGAAGGGTCTGGAGCACAAGTCCTATGAAGAGCAGCTGAGGGATGTGGGGGTGTTAAGCCTGGAGAAAAGGAGGCTCTGGGGAGACCTTATCACTCTTTTCAAGTCCCCCACAGGAAGGTGTAGCCAGACAGGGGTCAGACTCTGCTCCCAGGCAACCAGCAATAGGACAAGAGGAAATGGCCTCAAGCCACACCAGAGCAGGGTTTGGTTCAACATTTGGCAGAATTTCTTCCCAGAAAAATTGATTAGACATGGGAATGACTATCAAGAAAGAAGGTGGAGTCAGCATCCCTGGAGATACTTAAAACAAGTGTGGATGTGGCACTCAGGGACATGGTTTAGTGGTGGGCTTGGAAGTGTTGGGTAATGGTTGGACTCAATGATCTTAAAGGTCTTTTCCCACCTAAATAGTTCTATCGTTCTATGAACTTGAGTGGAGATTTATCCTCCACTTGCTTCTTCCCCCCTTTGGGGAGCAACAGTGGATGGGAAAAATGGGTAAGCAAGGAATCCTGGTGATCCCTTTAAAAGGTGAATGAGGGTGTTGATTTTGATGAGGGGTCACACCCACCTGCTAAAGGCTCAAATGGAGCCAGTTGGGGTGGGTTAGGTCCACCCTCTGCTTTCTCCACGCTGACCTGTGGAGCACCTAAACTCCTTTAAAATCCTTTTGAAGGCTGTGCTCTGATGAAGATGTGGCTCGAAGGAAGACTGTCCTATTCCACCCGGGCTGGACGCACTGGGGTGAGGCAGGTGCAGCCACGCAGAACATTCTGGAACATCCCTGGAGGAGGCAGAGGTGAGGTGAGTAGCTGGAAAATAAAAGGCTGGAAGAAATGTTGAAAACAAACTCTGTTCTTGGTTAATTCCCGGAGCGCGATGTTTTTCTTGCCTCTCCGGGCAGAAATAAGTGACACATTCACAAAGTGCTTGTTTAGGAGGAATGCGTAAAATGCTGTTTCCCTCAGAGGGTGGGAACGAGAAGGGGGGAGATGTGTTTATTTTGTTCCAATTACCCTCACGCTTGCAGGCCTTTTCCTTTCAGCCTTTTTCTCAGCATTTCTCCGGTTGTCAGATGTTGTGTGGCTGCTTTGCCTTTTATCTCCTCTCCCGACTCTTGGTTTGTAATGTTCCTTTCTGTGAGGGTAATCGTGCAGCCCGTGCTCTTTGTGAGGGCGCCAGCTGAGGCGCTTTCCGCCCCTCAGCATCTCCGACAGTCGCTTCCTACTCCCGGGCTCTTTATCTGGGATTTTACACCCAGACCGCTCTGCTAATGGGTTTTACAGCAGAGCCCGCACACAGCGGGGCTGGCATGGCCAAGGAGGTGGGAAAGCAGCGAGAAGATGGAAGTGAGGAAATGAGCACCGGGCCAAAGTGCTGCTCCAAAAAGATCTTGCTGATCTGAAAACCACATCCCCTGAAACCTTGCATCCCACTCGAGCCCTTCCACAAGGAGACAAACCATGGTGCTTTCATCTTCCTGCTTCTGCAAACAATCCTTTCTCCTCCTTTTCCAAAAGGAAGAGCAGAGATTGCAGCTATCAGCTTCTCCTACCATTGTTGCAATCCCAAATGACCGCTCTTTAAAGGACCTCTCCTTCCCCAAAATAAGAACAATTTAAAAATCATCTCACCCTAGCATTTTGTACATATCTGAACATGTATCCATGTATAATTTTGTAATACTTTATATAGACTTATAATAATGACATAATACTTTTTCTTTTCTGTTAGGAAATTTCTATAGCACCAACCCGATTCTTAAAAAAAGGTTTGTCTTTTCCTCACTTTAGAAGCTTTCCACAACTCTCTTCCCACATCTGCAAGGCAGCTATATGGAAATCTCGTACTCCAATTACCTTCTTAATCGTTCTTAAGAGGTTTAGTTTCATGGCTGAAATCAGACACAGGTTTTCCCTGAAGAATATTGGAGTTGAAAGTTGATGTTTCCTTATTTTAAATATCTGTGCCAACGCACTTACGTGCAGTCATAGAAACTATGTAAGACTGAGTTTTAGTGAAAAAGCTAATGTTGAAGTAAAATATTTCACAAGATCAAAACATAACATTCTGGTATTTCTGGAAGAGATACACTTATTTTTTTAAATAAGCTCTGGAACACATTTTGAAAAGGTTTATATTACAAAGAGCTTTGAGAGTTTTAAAAGATCAGGCTCAAACTGAAACACAGACTTGTCTAAATGATACCATTTGATTGAATCAAATTTGGTTTCTCCACATTTTTCTACAGGAAATTTTCAAGCTGTTTCAGAAGAAAAAAGAAAAGCACAGAATCCCAGCTTTCTCTTACATGGAAAACCTGGTTTCTACCCAGCTTCTCCCTGTCCTCTTCAGAGAATACAACCAGGGTTGTAGAGGAAACCTTGGAAAGTGTAACAAGAAGGGTTTGTGCTTTTTATTCTTATAGAATTATAAAACTACAAGCTTCCTTTCAACACTTCCCATTTGGCTTTATATTGTACTGCCTTCTCATTTCTACAACAGTAGTTCCTCATATTTCAGTGGCGTAAAGGTGAATTTATTCAGGTCTGGTTTGGAAAATGTGTACAACTCAAATTCTTCATCTCGTGACTCCCTACAACTTGTGGAAACACTTTGGATGTGGAGCATATAAATTACCTTATTCTCTCATATGTATGAAAAATTTACTCCTTACAAATTCTAAAGTTTAACAGTGCTGCCAAGTATTCACAGAATTCTCAGTGTTAATGGAAAAAACTAGTGTTGAAATGAATAATGTTTTATGAAAATTATATATTCACCGTGTAGGAAATGTAATTTCTTACTGATAGATCAATGAGTGAATCACTAGAGGTAAAGATCTAATTTGCCTTGTAACGTTTGGGGTGTTACATAAGGAATTGTAACTATACTTTGCTATCCCTGCAAAAATACATCTGTATGGCACATTTACTAATGGCAACTTCAAGTCTGGGGATGTTGCAGCAAGATGCAACTTTTAAAGTAAGTTCTGCAGCTTCTCTGAGTTTTGATCTTCTTTTTCTGACTTTTACTTGCAAGCTCAGGGCCAGCTTGGCCCTGAATAAAAGCAAAAGATCAATACAAAGAGCTTTTTTTTTTTTTTTAATCTATCCTAGATATGTAAAAAATGGTAGTTTGGCTTTGCACAAATCTTCAGTAGTTCAGATAACGTTTCTTCTTTCCCTTTCCTTCCCCTTTTTCTTAGTTTTGCTCAGGCCATGGATTCTGCTCTGTACCTCAGTAGTTGGCAGCAATTTAAGGATAACTTGAAATGCATCTCTGTGGTGGAGCATGTTGCAGAGAAATTAGGCAAAAGGCTGATTGTTCAGACTGGTAAACTGAGCTCTGGAAACAGTCACATTGCACTCAAACAACTTTCTTCTTTTTTTTTTTTTTTAAGAGGAATTCAGGATACTGAAGTGACTGAAGCGAGTCTGGAGAAAACGTACAACCTGTAACAAGAAATGCAAAAAAGATATATGGATAAATATGCCATTGAGAGGCGGACTCAGCATGACTTTTCCGAAAGGAAATCCTGACCTGTCTAGATATAAACTCCTTCAAAGGAAGTAAAAGTCCAATGAATACAATCTAATTGGATTCCAAAGCATTTGACAAAGTGTCTTAGCAAAGGCTCATAGAAAAGAAAGGTGCCTTTATTGTTCCTCTCTTTAGTTGGCTAAGAGATAAGAAACAGAAGAGAGAGTTTGTAACTGAGAGAAGGGGAAATTGAGGCAAACAGGACAAAGTTTGCTGATGAGATTTAAAGCCTTCAGGGTAAGGATGTTGAAACAATTCAGTCAAAGCAGGGCTATCTGCAGCAGGACCTTATGAAACTTAATATACAGTTGTAAAAATAAGATTTAATACTGTTTGTGAGTATGATATTATGCACATAGTAAAAAAAAAAAGGCTAAATTTATATGAATGGATGGGTTCTGAATGAAGTGTTGCCTTTCAGCAGAGAAATCTTAGAATTAAGTAGTTCACAAATAGATTGGTTCACTTTAGTGCTAATGAACAGTCCAATTAGGAAACAGAACTGTAATGAAAACAAATAGAGGAGGGGAGAAAAGGCAAATTAAAAGTAAATAAGATGACTTACCTTTTGAGAGTGTTGTGTAGTTCATGTCCCCATCCTAAATCAAGGATGGTCAAGGTTATTAACTGTTTCATAGTAAACAAAAAAGGTTAGAACTCCTCATCTGGAGAAAGGAGATGGCTGACAGAGGATTGGACAATCACCTGTAAAATCACAAATTACATAGAGGGGGTAAAATGTTCTTCATTTGTGTTTATAGTCTCTCAGTATCAGAAAAATGTAAACTGATGTGAAATTTTGAAGTGGCAAACTCAAAATAAAGCAAAACTGTGGAACTGATAAGCACAAGATCTGAAAGAAATAAAATTTGATGTAGGTTCAAGGAACAAATTACTGGAACAAAAAGCCATGAAGAGCTGCTAAGCCTAGAGAATTCATCTTTCAGGAAGTTGATGTACAAATCCTTTGAGGATAAGAGTGTATAGTGGAAAGGGTATATGGAGTGAAGTGCCTCTATGTGTTTTTTCTCTTCTTGAAACTCTTCTGCAGGTGTTGGTAAAGTGTACTGCCAGTGACAGGATATTGAATTAAGTGGCCCCCTGGCCTGACCCAGCCTGGCTGTTGCTGTGTTGTGGCTGTAGTCTGAAGATAACTCATGATGAGTGGCTTGAATTGCTTTCATTCAATGGGTAGTAGTGCCCTGATGATGAGCTGTACCTGCCTGGAGCTTCTTTGCTGCTTTCTCTGCCTCCTGTTTTTTGCTCCATCTTTCTCCTCTCCTAAAGAGCTGTTGAAACATCACTGTTCATGTGAACTTGTGTTTGGGCAGTGCTGCTTACCTGTGTTCTTTTGGAATCCCAAGTGCTCGTAAATCTACTAAATAGCGCTTTTAAAATTTTTTTTAACCTGGCTGAAGAGCAGCAGGAACAAAAATCTACTTATGTAACCAATCTCTGGCATGGTAGAACAGAGAATAATTCATGTACATACATCGTGCAAAGCAGAACTTGGCACTTCTGACAGCTGAGATGAAACAGCTTCCTACAACAACCGTAAAGGAGATCAGAAGGGGAAAAACTTTATAAAAACATTAGTAAAGGAAGAAACTACTTAAACGTAAAATCAGTTATGATGAAGGTAAGCACTTTGTTACATTACAGTAGCATTTTCTCTGCAAAATGCGTGGGGATTTTTTGTATTCGTTTCACAGGCAGAAGCGACACAGCAGATGGGCTGTTACGGTTGTTCTTTTGTCTTCGGGTGCTGGTCAGCTGCCTGCCAGGTACCAGAACTCGGAGGTGAGGCAGGAGCGCTGGCTCACCGTGGTGTGCAGCGCTGTGCAGGTGCACACCAAACCTTCAGCACGGACTGGGGGCACGGGCGAGCAGAGAAACATCTGGCAGCCCCACTAATTCCAGATAAAACGGGTCGTGTGCCCCCCTCCCCCCCGTGTTGAGTGGCAGTGCTGGGGCACTCGGCACCAGCCGTGCCCGGAGCTGCGGCGAGGGGAAACAGCGGAGAGCTGGTGATGGGAGGGATAACTGTGAGGTGTTGGTGTGTCAGCCGAGTCGGACGCGAGACAGAGGAAATGACTCAGAAAACGATGAGTTGGTTAATGCTCGCGGAGTACAACGTGTCGCCCTCAGTTTGAATTGGAGCCCGAGCCCTGAATTGTCTCCGCTCGGCCGGCGCCGCGCAGGATGCGGGGCCATTTTAGGGCCGGGGTG